>JAQIWG010000565.1:0-32159 GCA_034695025.1 Chamaedrilus cognettii
ATTTGTTTTAAATTTCAGTTAGGATAAGATTTCAGAAAATCTTAAGAAATGTACGTAAATGAGGCCCCTGGTCATTTCTATGCGAATATAGGTGAACACTATCTAAACTGCAGCGTTACCAGCTTCTGTTTCTTTGAAGATAGATTACTCTGAAGTGTTCGCGCCCAGATTAACATAGCATAGCGTCATAAATATTCCATTTGACGTCGTGAATGCGCGTTCTAACGCCGCTAGTGCAAGGTGTAATGAATTCAATGCACTATTTTTATTGGCAGCATTTGGCCGACTATTATTTTGAGAAACTTCATGAGTTTTGAATGCAGAGATACGTAATAGATTTTAAAATTGCTTGATTGTATTGAGAGTTGAGGATGAGAGTTGAGGATGAGAGTTAAGAGTTGAGAATAAGTGTTGAGAGTTGAGGATGAGAGTAGAGGATGAGAGTTAAGAATTGAGGATGAGGTTTGAGTTGAGGATGAGAGTTGAGAGTTGAGGATGAGAGTTAAGAGTTGAGGATAAGTGTTGAGAGTTGAGAATAAGTGTTGAGGATGGGATGAGAGTTGAGGATCAGAGTTGACAGTTGAGGATGTGAGTTGAAGGTTGAGGATGAGTTGAGTGTTGAGGATGGAGAGTGAAGGATTTATAATGAACCAGTTGACGAGGACTTGCGGTTTTGTCAAATAAATAATTATTATGTAGGCCAATAGGGGCAGTCGCTACAAGCAGAATCAGCAGATTAGCATCCAGTGTTGCATGAAACGAGTTCATTGTCTCGTGTAAGCTTCGAGTTGAAATTTGTGGTCGGCGGCGCGCCTGCCAATTGTCTGCGGCGCCTACGGCGCTCCGACGTACGAATATCGGCGGCGGCGCGACGTGGCCCGCGCAGGGGTCTGTGTGAAAGTATCACATCTACAATATAATAAAAGGCAGATGTTTATTTTTGACTGAGATATCGGGAATTTGATCGAGATTTTTAGTTACTCCATCTGTGTATTATTGCAAAGAGTTGTACAACTTTACAGCCTATTTTTCAACGCCTATTTAAAAAATAGTTACAAATTACTGCATGCCTGGTTGCTGTTAATGCCGTCATGCCGTCTGTTATATGCTACTATTGCTGTACTGTGTGTACGTAGTATATGTAAGCAGAACATAACTATTGCTTTAATACAATCATTTTATCCAGTATGCTAGTAGGATCCTTGACTTTACATTAAACGATAAATAAAACAAGTCTGCACGGCATCAAATGAGAGGGTTACTTTCTCTTGATGGTGCCTTGCGCGACGGTTGTTTCGCTAGTACTTTTTCAAATTAACCATCGCCTTCAAATTTTGATATTTTTTAGATAAAGAAACGACTGTTGGTGCCTTCTACTTCTTGCGGCAATAGGTGTTATTTTGTAATAATTATTATAAGATAAGTTCATTTAGGCTTACTGCAGATTGCCTGTTAATTAACGCTGTAAAAATGTGTAGCTTATCCTAATCGTTACATTGTATCTTCTTTATTATGTGTATGTGACGGAGGTGATTCCACAAAATAAGGTTTAGGACTAGGTGATTCAACATTCGTGTCTTCGTGTCGATGATAAATTGATCTAACCTTTTTGTGAAATTTTCTTGACTTCTATTATATCAAAAGAATGATTCTAATTTTGTCCAAAGCAATGTCAATGTTACGTAGACGAACTGCGCTAAGCTTTGAACATGCTAAACTGATGCTCTATTAAGTGGTGAAGATTTTCTAAGCTTTTCCCAAAGCATCCAATACCAAAAAATTACGACTAGAAATTTTTAGTTTTCTAAGAAATGCGAAATTGTGTCATTTAGACTTCAGAACTAAACTAAGCAAAAGGAAACGCAAAAAGAGCATGAACCACGCACTGAACATTTTATTGAAACGTTGAAGAAAAGTAGAAAACACATACTTTTAAAAAATAATCAGGCTACACAGCATAGAATCAAGAGCTTCATCAACTAAGCCAAGGCAAACAAAATATTTGCAGCGCGATTAAATCGACTAAAATGACTTGACTCCCAACTATACTACTCAAATTTTTTTTATTTATGAGCTGAACCAGTGAAAAATTGACGTCACAGTGACGGCATTTGTCTACAATATGGCGTACAGTGAGGAGAACAGAATAGTAATACAACATTTATGCCAAAATCAGAATTACAGTGCAAACGCATTCCTAGGGCATTTCCTGATAAAGGATGGACACTTGGCGCACAAAACGTCCTTCTGCATAAGATCGACACAACTGGTTCATGCAGGCGTCAAGCGGGCAGCGGTAGACCGCGTACTGCAAGAAATAACGCGTCAGTGATGAGCGCGTCTTGGTGAGTGTGTTGAGGCCAAATGAGGACATTAAACAGGCATTATAACAATTAAAATGATAAATACGCGATTCATAGTCATTAAACTGAAATTTTTCAGTGCTTTGATGAAAGTATACAAGTTATTGCACAAATTATTGTAGTAATTCAAGAGGTTCGTTTTTTTCCGTTTACAGTGTACATGAAACGATTGCAACCGATAACTGCACGTAGGAGCACAGACGACAAGAGCCAAAAGTAGCTGGGCTACCGTTTGAAAGCGACTTAAATATGAATCAAAAACTGCGATTGAGCACTGGTGCACACGATCTAAATAAGACTAATTTTGCAGTGTCCTTAGCCAGCCAGATATTACAGTTCACGAACTCGCTAAATGTTCTTCAAGGTTTATTCAGCTTCCAGCTTCTGAGCATCCTTGCTTCATCAAAGCAATGTGTTACACAAGCAATTTAGTACGGAACCACTAGTGTTTTGAAACTTTTCTAAATGCAGTACTCAAGCAAATGGTTGGCTGGACACGCAGCAGGGATTATGTTAAATCTGTATTCCAACCAATAATTATGTGAAGCGATAATGGTGCATCGTTTATATGGATTTGTCCATAGAGGAAAAATGTGGAGTCCACGATGGGAAAACCATGTGGAGGACACTGTTTTAAGAAAGTCTAAATTAACACTGCGGGTGTGGAGACATTTGAGTTGAAGATGCAAAAGAACAGTTTTGAGAGTGTGAAGAGATCATAAGAAACGTATGTTTGGATGTAATAGGGAAAGACCACAAACGTGATTCAGGCTGAAAAATATGACCTCTTTCTACAGACTCGGGAGACTTCAATGCGGAGACTAAAAAATTTCTTTAAATATTCCATGCCTCTGCATGGAATATTTAAAGCAATTGTTTAGTCTCCACCTTGAAGTCTCCCATGAGTATTATTCACACAGTAGTATTTCATGCAATGGGTTTCAAGTCCTTTTTCATCTCCAATGACTTCATAGTAGTTTAAAATTACGGACAAGAAGATTTATTTACTGTCAGTGTTGTTGTTTCGACTTTTGTCGTGCATCTTCAAAACGTTTTTCTTATTCTTTTTCAGTGTTCAGTACATTACAGGTTCTTGGTATCCATTTGAAAAACATTGCAATGCAAAACCAAGCTAATATTTATCAAACTGGATCATGCCCGCAAACGACATGCAAAGAAACCATGTTCACAAACAACAACTAGTATTAACAAACGACCAGCAGCGGATGCACTTTTACCTCGGGGGGGGGGAGGCGACTGCACTTTTTTCCGACAAAATTTGAGAGAAATTGAAGACAAAACTTCATAGTCATCATCGTTTAGGGTCAATTTATGAAAAAAAAGAGTAAATTTATGAATAAATCTTTCTAGGGGGGCAATCGCCTCCCCAGTGTATCCGCCACCGCAGACGTTATAAAAATATGAGGAACAAACTTAGCGAGCAACCATATATACATGTGCTTCTGTCGCAATACCCAAAGCAATGTCATCTATTATAAGCAAGAACGACTGACACAACCACACTATGTGTTCAATGAATTGAAATCATTGTGCCATCTCCATTTAGTTAAAACGGCTGTATTCACATGCATCTTGGCCTCATGTCAAGAGTTTCAAGGTTTGTGACCCATATATCTCAAAATGCTCAATGACATTAGTCTTGTCTTGATATAAATTATGTGTAAACTTGAGAAAAATAATTTCTGTTTGATGACAAACGTCTCATCTTGACATCACACGTCTCAGTCAAATGTCATGCATGGTGTCATACGTCTCTGCTAGATGACGTGTATCATGATGACACATCTCAGCTAGATGACACGTATGTCACAATTGTCACATGTTTGATATAGACGACATGTACACAATGTCACATGTCTCAGCTACATGACATGCATGTCACATGTTCTAGTTACATGACACGTACAATGTCATACATCTCAGCTAGATGCCGCGTATGATGACACGGACTGTCGCTTGCTTGTCGCCAACGAGGATCTAAGTGTGACCATGGCGTCGGTCGAGTCGGGAAAGATCGCGCGATACAGACTCTCTCCCACGTACTGCACCGACACCAGCTGACCTGCACCAGGGACACATTCGCATCAGCTCAATCGTAATTATATACTAGCCCCATCTGTCTGTCTGACATAATGCTGTGAAGACTTTACTACCGGCAGCTCGCTTACAGTGAGCAGCCACTTGGCGATAAAACGAGCTCACTAAACTGACTAACTGCCTTTTTGTCGTGTACTCTGTTAATGTCCAAGTTTTCACAAAGGTTTAAGACGTTTGCACCCTGATGAGTACTACTGGAGCTGGTTAACAGCCGGACACCATTCCTGACGCCAACCAAATAAGTAATTATTTGTCCAATGCCTTAACCCCTGTACACTGCAAGACACAAGCTCGCTGTAGCATATGCATGCTGTTAGGCATAAGCAGTTTTTAAAGGCCGAGTAGTTCAACTACACCAGTTTAAGATTTTGTTTGTTTTTTGTAGTTTAGAGACCGTGTTAGCTCAAAGACTATAATACAGTCCGGTTCTGTGGAAGGCAGCCAGCACAGACGCCCTTTATGACTCGCCCGGGGAGCTCTAGGCAGCAAGGCAATTCTTTGTTCCCCTGTCTGCAGGGGGTATTCTGGGAATGCGGCCGCAAAGCAAGCAAAATCGCACATGCGTATCAAACTTAAAACCACGCAACTACTCTAAATATAAAGAACTAAGAGAGGAACCTTTGTAGGACCATCCGTGAAGGACCTTGTAGTTTTGTCCGGCGGCCGAGGCACTGACGCACTTGATGTACACACAGTCCTGAGCACACACACAGCACACCACTGTACACACAAGCACACACTACTGTACACACACGCACGCACACTTGTATGAAATGATAAGTCAGCACCATGAGTGAGATTTTTAGTTTTTTTTTGCTTTAGTGTGTAGCACAGAGACTACATATATACCGGTTCTGTGCATGAGAGCCCGCACAGAACCGCTCCCCCTTCTTTAGTCGCTTCTTACAACTCGCCCGGGGAGCTCTGGGCTGCAAGCCAATTCTTGTTCCCCGGCCTGCAGGGGGTGAGCACCATGAGATGCTGGGGTGTTAGGCTTCAAAAATGAGATAAATCTGCTTAAATTATACACCGACATATGGCACCTCTCTTATCAAAGAAATTTTGTGGAGACTCTTAACTGCGTGAGTGAACGAGGTGAGCACGAGTAAACGAAGACTCTGGCAAATGTCGGAAATTTCTGGAGACTCTGGCAATTGCCAGAGAATTTGGCAAATGCCTGAAATTGTCGAAGACACCGGCAAAAGCCGACAATTGTCAGCCGTGCCAGCAACAGCTCCATCTGAGTTTGGTTTAATATAGCACGCGATATGTTGCTTAAATTTTGGTGGCAAATGTCGGCAACTCCAACAAATACCGGAGATTACCGGAGACACCGGCAAATGCTGACAATTGTCAGCAGTGCCCGACATTGTAGGTGTGTAGCCAAGGTCGAGTCCTCAGCATGATGATCATACAAGCACGTGACATAACACTGTCACACAGTCCTCTACACACACGCACACACCTCTACACACACGCACACACCTCTACACACACGCACGCACCTCTACACACAAGCACACACCTCTATACACACGCAGTCATGCACCACTGCACACACACACAGGAGAGACACAAAGTCTCACCGGCATGTGTTGATCGACAGCGAGGTGGAGGATGCCGTGGATGGTGCCGCAGCGGTCCAGGATGGCGTCACGGATCTCCGACAGATTGATATCTGCATGTTTTCTGTGCACCGACACATCCATCATTATATAACTTTCTATAACTACACCCTGTCCGGATGAAAATGACACCACTTTAAACTTGTCATAACTCGGTCAAAAGTTATTAGATTGGTCTGAATTTTACACGCAACAATGGTAGCCACATACACCAACTTGGAAATTTGTAGAGGTATGCGAGTAATGTTGACAAAATTATGACTCACTTAAAAAAGGACCAAAAAAAAGTTTCCAACGTTAGTTGCTGCGTATTGTGTGTCTAATGTCAAGTTACAAAACAAGCAGTCCAGAAATTCAGTCACAGCCGATGTTCATAGTGTCTTCCTCGTTCGCGACTTCCTTATTCATGACAGACAGACGACGGGGACGCCACTGTTTGATTGCTTGATCCATTATTTTGTGATCAAACAGCAGCAACTAATCAAGCATATGAGTTGATGTGTGATTAACGTCACGAATGCCAGTATGATAAACGCGCTCCTCCAGTAGAGGTATAGACTCTACACTCCATATCTGAGGGTCTAGCGGATATAACCATGTCTTTTGCAATGTGGATGTAACCAAGGAGGGCACTTTGAACATCAGTTGTGACTGAATTTATGATCTGCTTGGTCGTCTCTCGACTGTAAGGGCGCAATACATAGCAACTAATGCGGATTTTTATTATTTTTACTTTTTTTAAAACAGCCATTACTTTGTCAAATTTACTCGTATTTCTGTATAAGTTTCCAAGTTGGTGTAGATATGGCTACAGTTGTTGTGTATTAGATTTCAGACCAATCTGATAACTTTAGACTGAGTTATGACAAGTTTAAAGTGGTATCAGTTTCATCAGGACACGGTGTATAACTGATAAATAGAGTGAAGAAGGGTATATGCAGAGAATGATAGATACTATCTATATAAAGAAGGAGAGATGTAGAAAAGGGTGGATGAACAGAAGGGTAGAATGTGTACAGAAGGGCAGATGTAGAGAAGTGAGCTAACCCATTGGGAGGCAGCAAATTGCAGATCTTGAGGCAGGACGACAACGCTCGTGAATCAAACCCCGACACACTCGACCTCGACTTGTCTCGCCCTAGCCGCATCCACACTCGACATAAATTACACACATTTAAGCCCCGTCACACATCGCAGTCCAAACGAACAGCAAAAGACAGTAACTAACCAAACTAACTAACCGCCCTTTTGACGTCTATTATACTAATGTCCATGCTTTCACACGGGTTCGACAATTAGACCTGATGAGGACTGCTGGAGCTGAATTTTTATGGCCGGATGCCCTTCCTGATGCCAACCGAATAAATAATTATCTTGCAGAGAGCAAAAGACAGCAAGAATATTTTAACTCGGACACAACGAAATACGTTCCGCCAATTACAGCTATGCATACCACGACCAACATACGAAGGAGCCACGAAATCCGACTGCCTTCAGCTCTTTTTAATCGATGAACTAAATATTAATACAATCTAGAATTAATCCTAATCTTAAAAAAATTCTCACAGCCACAATAATGCACGTAAACAAACGTTTTTTACTCACCAGATGTCAGCAGTGGATCGGTATATGTCTGAAAAACCGAAAAAATCAAAATCATGACAGCGTCCAACAGCATTTTGACCAAAAGGTTTACACTAAACAAAAGCAAACAATCACAAAAAATATCTGTTTCAACAAGAAAAGCTCTATATGTTAGAAAAATTAGAACAATTTCAAGAAAAATAAAGTTGATCCACTTCCAGTGAAGGTCTCAGATCTCACCCCAATCCACTTAAACAAGAACATGTCACCTCGATGCACTTAAATAAGATCTCTTCTCGATCCACTTAAACAATGAGATCTAACCTCGATCCACTTCCAGCAGAGCGTTTCCTCTCCGTCGACCAGCTGCATCTCCTCGCGAACGCGCGATTCGTTGGCGGAGAGGAATCTCACCGCTTGGTTCCACAGGCCCTGCTTGCTCTTCCTGCATCGAATGCACGCGCACGTTTTTTTTTTTCTTTTCTTTTGGGGTCCAGTAACATGACCAAGGTTTTGTGGCCACATTCCTCGCATACGCAGAGGTTGGCCATTTGCAGCCATGGACACCCGCCCTCCACTTTATCCTATCCGTTGCACCCTCACGTCTTAATATCCCAGCTTTCATCAAGCCTCATTCTCTATCGTGTTTATTTTTCCATGTCGTTTCCAGTCTCTCTCGACGTCTTCTCCAATCTACCTCAAAATCCGCATTTTTCGCACAAAATCATCCAGGTCTTTTCTCAAAACATGCCCCAGCCATCTCAGCAGGTTTCTTCTTACTACCTCCCCCACTGCCTCCAATCTCCCTCCCCATCCTGCCCACTCCTCCCTACTACACCACGAGCACGGCGAAACTAAGCTGCGATCCTGGGATGCAAGCGCCCCACAATGCTGTACAGAGGATCATTTGACCCTTCAATATTGAAAATTTGAATGAATATTGTCAATATTTTCGCATGCAGCATTGTAAAGATTTAATTCTGTTCGACAAATCTTCGTCCTCCCAATATTACTCACAAAATGAGCAATTTATTGAGTTTTATGACCATAATTTTGAAATAGCCCCTTTATTTCTTTCCGTCGACTGATCAAAGTTGCATCAGCACACAGCTGCTTGCCGAATTTTCAAAACAATTACTACTTTAGTAAATATCACAAAATAAATATTAGTAATACCAATATATTTAGCACAACTCCTCAATTAGGTCGTGATCGATGCAAAAAGAGAGAGATATATGGCCGAAGTCCTAAAAGGGTTTGAACCATGCCCCACTGCACACGTATGATACTGATGTTGCACATACATCGTTGCAAGCAGGGATCGGTCTGCATAGCGCGAAATGGCAAAAGAAAATCAGAAGTGGTGAATTTATTTTAAGATTGGCGAAAGACTTCGGCGAATTTTTTGCAATATATTTTTTTCAATATTAAATGAGTTGTTTCACTGACGAATGCCAATTTCTTGTTAAATACATTAAGTGAGGCTCGCGGGTATCACCGGCACCACTGCGCACCACTGAGCAATTTGGAATAAATTATTCAGCTATTTCAGTTATGTATGTGCACTGCAGTAGGGCTAGTCTGATATGTCAACTCGCCAAAAACTTATGCCAAAAGCGTTGGCGAAGAAAAAATATATGTGGCAAAAAAAAAACATTTTGGGACTAAAGTGGCAAATTTTTTTGAAAATCCAGGCCGAGCCCTGGTTGCAAGCGACAGAGTAGCAACAGTATACAAAACACCACTTCACCTGTCCTTGAGTGGAATGAGTGAATCGCGAACATGCGGCACCGGGAGGCAGGGCAGCGGACCGGGCTGGTTAATCTTGTACTCCGCGGCATGGTTCTTGATAACACCTGAACCAGAACAACAGTCTAAGGCCGGGTTTTTCATCAAGAGTTAAAATTTCATTCCAAGAAAGGATTCAACAGTGCATACCGTTAATGCATTTCTCCATCATAATTATCAATAAGCAAATATACATTCATTACAACGATGGGATACTATCAAATAACGGAATACGTAGAAACTCAAGAGGTCTACTGGTTTCGTAATTATTTGAAAAACTTAGGTCAAAAAACTTTTTCGACAGCACTGATGCTTATAAAACTGCGAGCAGTTCTCACCGATGATGTCTTCGACGAGGTGGTGGAGCTCCTTTGTCTGCGCCGCCTTCCTTTTGAACCAGAGCCTGATGAGGAGCACCACCACCATCAGTGACACCAGGCCTGCAGAGAGTCATCAGAGCAAGGGATACAGCGAGAGGACAGCAGGGCTACAAGCAGTGGCAAACTCAGAGGCACAACCAGTCACACCAGGACTACAAGAAGTAAAACACTTAAAGGCACAACCAGAGTCTGACGAGTACGAGTGTGCCGAGCGATCTAAGTCGCCGAGTTCGGATTACGGGTTCGACAGCATGTAGGTTCGAATCACAGCCACACAAAGATTTTGAGTGACTTTGTGCAGCATTGGCAAAGGCGGTTTAAATTTGTCGGCCCTGCAAACAAACATCCATTAGGGTGGAGTGCAGTAGAGAAGTCGAAGTAGAACGAAAGACTACCATCAGTGACACTAGGCCTGCAGTCAGCCAACGCAAGAGAAACATACAGTGACAGCAAAGCTACAAGCAGACTTGGCGAGGTACAACCAGTGACGTTTGAGTATTATAGTGCCCAGAACAGGCACTGAAATCAACTACTCAAATTTAGACACTGACCGATGATGAGGGCAAAGAGCCTGAAGAAGACTCGACTGACAGCTAACTGGAGCCGACAGAAGATGCCCATCGCCGCCGGCTCCGACTCGAGCAGCGCCACCGACTCAAAATCAACTGTCGGCTTTCCGTCTGAATCCAGCATCCTTAACATGACAACAGCCATTCAGATCGCAATTTTTTTATTTTCCACTCCTCCACCTCACCATCTTATCTCTGTCCGCTCAAATCGGGTCTCTTGTTTGGCCTTCATTGCCCATATCTCACTACCGTATATCATTTCACTTCTACACACGCTTCATATACCTTCCTTTCAGCTTCAGCGATATAATATACTTTCTAGTTAGAATTGATGAGAGCTCTCTGAACTTTTCCCACGCGTATATCGTTCACATCACCGAGGCTGATACTACACTTCCATTTGCGAAATCATGACATCAAGATAACATGCAACAACCAAAAGTTTAAGAGAAAAAGATCTAATTTCTAAGACAACAATGAAATATGCCTTACTTTATCTGCCAGCTGGGGTTCAACTGCAGTATCTCTAGAGTCTTATCGAAGTCCTGAAATCACCAACAGCATTTTACTAATCATTTACCAATCAAGCCGTAACATTTAATGCAACAGAATGCGAAGCAAAATTTTTCATTTTGCAAATGCGAAACTCGCAAATGCAACAGCCGTGCCATTGTCAAATAGTGATATTTCACTGAGGTTGTGTATTGCGCTGAAAAAACGTTTTTTAACACAGGCTTAACTTTAACTGGTGATGCTAACAAGGCCACAAGGCCAACGTCTCGAGTTGCAAGGCCAAGGCCACAGCTTCCGGCCTTAAGACCGGCCTCAGGCCAAGGCCTAATATCATTGGGCTCTACAACCAAATGAGAAAGGATGGATTAAAGAAAACAAAATTAAAAGAAATACCACACTATTAAGAAATTTAATGTACAATTATGACTTCGCCAACAGATTATTTGCGGCAAAGAATTGTACGCGCCTCGTGTTGGGCACAGATGGAGGGGAAGGCATAGATTCAAATGCGTTCTACCTGCTCGTTCTGCTTAAGGTGCAGCTTGCACTCCTCGACCTTCAAATAGCGCGACGTCTTCTGATGCTCGCAGTCAAAGTCACCTGCAGTGAGACATTAAGTCTGCATCCCATGCACACATCCCATGTACGCATCCCATGCATGCATCCCATGCACGCATCCCATGTACGCATCCCACACATCAAACCACACCGTAAATGGTGTTATCAAAAATGTCTAAAATGCAAATTGGGCAGTCATGACATGGCTACGAAGCAAACAAGTAAAATATACCGATATCGCGTGGCCTGAGCTTTATAGCCACATCCCACAAACCAAATTATATAAGAAAAACTTTCAGGAATGAAATGATTTTGAATACCAACACATAAAAATAATGAAAATTAAGCAATAACACTAGAGCACTATAAAAAATTAATTAACCAAAGTAACGGGTGGTCCGGTACCATATCAAAAACTAATTAATTAAACAACCATAACGAAAGATTATTACTTAAAGTACTGTAACAAAAATCTATAAACTAAACTACCATAACATGAATTTATGTTAAAAAGTAACAGATGCGAACGCTGAGGCCTTGCCGAATGTTTCGTCGCAGACTTACCGGCACGTTTGCTGAGAAACTCCATCAGTTTGCCGATGGACTTCTTCATATCCTCGACCTCAGGCCCCGTCAGACATTTCTTAACGACAGCCATTCACGATTCAACACCATCGCTTGTGATAAACATCACAGCATACATAAAATATGACAAGATAGATTGCTATACATTAAAAGTCAAACGCATAAAAGGTTCGGCGAACGCAAAAAACATCGCCAAATAAGCTATGCAGTGCACACGGCGTATATTTCTAAAAGGACGAAACCAAAAACGTATGTCACTATCAGATGGTAACTATTTTTCTCAAATTTGCTAGTGTTGTAATGAAGCAAACTAAATTTTCAATTAAATTTATATATTTGACCAAGTACAATTTTGATACACGAGTGTGTTCATTTCAAAAATGGCTTAGTATGTCACCCGTCCCCGGTAGCTCAAACAAACAATAAATATGTTTCTCGATTATCACACGGTAGAATTAGTGTAATAAAGTATAAGCAACGCCGAGGAGACAAAACTTTAATAATAATTTATTACATATCATAAAGTAAACAACCATAGAGTACTCCAACGATGAAAATATCTAAAAATATTCAAAAAAAGCATCCGTAGGGCCGGCCAATAAAACAAAACGACAAAGCGTTACATTCTGAAAGAGAAAGCATCGCTTACACAACAAAACACATCAAAAATACACATTAAAGTTGTGGTCCGATGCTAATAGGTGAGCCCAGAGAGCCATAGAACCCAGTGAGCCGGGCGAATGTTTTAATTATCTTGTTTGCTAGTAGCATAGCGTCTATAATTTGGTTTTTGACAGCAAATCATTAGCCCACTATTTGTAAACATGCTGCTAATAGTTGATGATCTTAATTATTTTTATTGTTGCTTCTTTATTCTGTCTGCTTCTTTTGATGCAAATAAAATATCTATATTAAGTAGCATGTGACTCACAGGTTTGCCAGATCCATCACACGCCATGAAATTGTAAGCTGAAAAATAACAACAGACATGAGTACACTAAACACAATACAGCATGAATTTCATCATCGTTTACCTGAGAACTTTTACATCGGACCACCCATGAATTACTGACATTTTATATCAAAATCGCATAAAACAGTCACCCAAGTAAACTACTATTGCTAAAAAAACACGCTTTATACAGGTTGAGTCATAAAAAAAGATGCCCCTAGCGATATCGCGATAACTTTGACGAATTTTAATATTTTGGCTAACTTTTTCAAGATTTGTAGCTGAGATAATTTTACACAAAGTCACTAATTTGCAAAAAAAGAAATTCCTTTCCGTTCAAAAGTTTCGAAACTTCTTCTAAAAAGTCAAAAAATCGCTCTGAACAACACAGCGAATCCTACACAAAGAGCACTGGATGCCTATCGGCTTCTGCGCTTCCTCGGCAAGCTCCCAGACCTAAATTGACCATTTGCGGTGAGCTATGCTATTATCATTACTAGGCTAGCCCAACAAAAATGACAAAAGAACTGAGAAAAGAACAAAAGAAAACAAAAGCTGAACAAGAGGTAATTTTTAAAAAATGGCTTCAGCGATCAATTCTTGCTGCAAGTCGACCCACATCGCTTTCAGCCACATGCGGCTGTCAGTCTCGTTCCTCTCATCAATTTAGTCCTATTTGCTTGATTGCGTTCTTGCATGGCTCACCACAAATGGTAGCAAATGTACTTTAGGTCTGGGAGCTTGCCGGGGAAGCGCTAAGGCCGACACGTTCCTCTTCACTGTGTTGTTCAAAGCGTTCTTTTGGCTTTTTTGGAAGAAGTTTCGTAACTTTTGAACGGAAAGGAATTTCTTTTCGAAACTTTGTGTCCAATTGTGTGTCAAATTATCTCAGCTACAAATCCTGAAAAAAGTGAGCATATATATTAAAATTTGGAAAATTTATTGCAAAATCGCTACAGGCACCTTTTTGAATGACTCACCCTGTACAATGCCTATATCAATTACTGTATATGGTATTGTAACCATGCACACGTACAGTTTTGTGCAGCTAAACACGCGGTGAAAATCAGCGCTCACCGGCGCCCGAGTCGAGGTTGGAGCCAAGCCTTAGGTTGACGTACAGCCCAGCCAGCACCACAAAGAGCGCGACGGGCAGCACAAACAACCCCTTGGACACCACCTCGCTCGCCCTCCTTCCCACCCAAGCCCCCCTTTCCCCCCACGCCCCCCTTCCTCCCCCTCCTATCCTAGTGGTCCCCGCGTCCACCTTCTGCGCACTCCAGGTCGACGAAACCGGTGCTGACGGCGGGTTGCCAAACCTCGACGAGATTCTATCGGGGTATCCGGCGTCCCCGGCGGGTTGGCGGATGGTCGTTAGCGGCATCGAGTCGTCACTGAAGAGGCCGGCGCCGTATCGGGTGGTGGTTGAGCCGCCAGGGCTCGGCTTGGAGGCGCCTCCGCCGAACAGGCTGAACGAACCAAAGCGACTGCCGTCCCGACTTGTATCGTCACGGCTCGCATCCTGGAATGAACGATGAACGTTCATTTATTTGTATTTATATTTGTATTTGTATTTATATTTGTATTTATATTTATATTTTCCCCTAATTTGAGTAATTCATACATGAGAGTGCAATTCTCCTGCAACTGACAAAACAAACGGTAAAATTGATGAAGTTATGAACAAATGAAATTATAAGCAGCATTTAATTATACAATTATCACCGATAGAAACTCAGCCTACTCGAGTCAATACTTATTACTCAAAGCCTTTAGGTAACCAGTAGTAATACTTTCTGCACTTACTACTCAAAGCGCGCGAGAACAAAGAGTACCGGCACCAGCATTAATTTGCAAACAAATACTGCAAAACGTAAAGCTTTTGCTGCCCGAAATTTTGGCGGTTTTGCCTGTCGGAAATTTCTCCGCACTTAATTTTCGCTTTTTTAGAGAACTGCCCAATATAAAGAGCTTCAGCGGCTTTAATTCGCCGCATGTCATTTTTGCGAGTTTTAACGACTCACGAAATTCGCGCAAATTACATGCATGCGAAAATGTCATGTTTTACAGTAATTGGCAACAAGTAGCAATCACATAACGTTGAGCACCTTCCAAGCGCCGCTGGTGTTGACCCCTGCGCTGGCGACCTCTCTGAACGTGTACTCTCCATCCGTGCCGTCAGAGTCGGAGAAGTCCATCCTGCTCGGCGTTGACTTCTTCTGCGCCACGCCCGAGATCTGCGGACGCAGTCCCATGCAGTCACGCATATTGTTTCATTTGAAATATTTCACTTTTTATTTTAAACTCAACGTTTGACGTGGACATGTATATGCCACCATCTGCTCTCATTTCTATTGTGATTCTACAATGACTAGAAACTTATATTATTATTACCAAGTATTGTTAACTCTTAACAATAATTGGTGGCCAGATAATAATAATAAATTTGGTCGGCGTCAGGAAGGGCATCCGGCCGTAAAAACCCAGCTCCAGCAGTCCTGACCACGGCGAAAACGTGTAGACCTGTGTAAAAACATGGACATCAACAGATTACACCATAAAAGGAGGATAGTTAGTTTATTGTTAACTATATATGTCTTAGCACGCAAACAGTGCAATGATCAATATATATCTAAACATCATGACAACAAATCGCGAAGGCAGCCCGACAATGTGGCAATCTATCCCATGCCAAGTTACATCTAACAGTTTACGCTCTTCAATATCAATCGATCTTGCACAATATCAATTAACATTGAACAGTTGCCACCAGCTTACGAATGACAGCGGTTGCATTGAGCCATGCATTGAGCGTACTCCGGCGGAACTCCCAGCGAAAGTGGAGATGACAACATCCGACAGTTGATCCTCTCGGTTCAGAATCGGTCCGGCAGGGACGGGGACTCCCAATAGCAACTTACGGGTCGACGGCAGCGGAAACTCGTGGACTGTCTGATGAAGATATTTTTGCTCAGTCGCCGTCTTCTCAACGGCAAAGCCTCGAGTGCGCGGTTGTACATCTTCCACTTCTTCTTCTCCGTCATCATCATTGTCCTCGTTGTAGTTACTGTGATGGCGGCCCGGCCACGAAGGGTTGGCGGCCATGTTTTTGCGTGCTTTGAGGTGATTGAGCTTCTTTTGAAAAACTTCGGGGTTTTTGTTGAGTCGTTTCATGTCGAGTTCCACACCGAGCGACCGCAGCTCTTGAGCCAATTGTCTTACATCCCACATCTGAACGTTTGTCAATAGCTACTAAATGGGGTGTCCAGCGAGTGTTCAGCAATTACTGATTCTCATTAGTTGACAATGAGGATTTCAAACTTCAAATTTAGCTAGGGTTGGGGGGGCATAGGGGGTTGGGGGTGATGTGGGGAGTGTAAAGAGGTTGGCAGTATAATTATGAGAGTGGGAACATTTGCTTGAATCGTAAGTGAGGGAGAAGTGCAGCAGACTACATAAAGTCTGGAAACCGGGTTGATGGAAGATAGTGGGAGGAGGGATGGGCATGAGTGATTGCAAATTGAGGCAACTTCTGTTACCATCGGAGGAATTTAGTTGAACTAAGACAAATTGGGTTTGACAGTTTGGCCCAGTTGGGGTGGTGTTTGGGGCAGGGGTTCCTTTTTTGGGGCGGTGTGCGGGGTTCCAATAGTTGGTACAGCAACCAAATTTCCAATGTACACTGTCGAATAATCGGGGAAATTATTGATCGCGCAATTTGAATTTCGGCAAACTTACCATCCATACTGTCCATCCATGACGCGTGGATGGACAGAAAAATTTCACATCTTGCTTCACACGTCTCAACTTCTTCAAACTTCTGAATCGTTCCAACAAGGACTAGAAATGAAACTCAGCTGACAGATGCAGTATCTCAGCCGCTCTACAGTCGCTGAATGTTCTTTCCAGCTTTATAATACAGGATCTATATATATGTATAGATATTAAATATCATATATATAGCTTTATAATACAGGATTTAGTTAGGATTAGATCGCCTCCGTAGCCATAATTGTCACTTTCACTTGGTTCTGCTGTTGTGCACGTTGTCAGTTACCAAGGCACATGTAACTAATAGAATTTCATAGAAACATTCTAAAATCCAGTCACCTTCTCACATTCTGGTTTTTTCAAAAAATATCTTAGAGTAAGAGGCTGCAAGCCAACCTATATTTCGGTTGAACAAAAACCACGCCCTACTGTTTGATTGACGAATATTTATTCTCTGCATTGCAATTATTTCTCACTCAATTTCACTCAATGATCACAATCATCCATTGCAGAATTTGAAATTTGTTTTGTCATATTTGAGTCAATAGTACGTAAATGTACAGATAAAAAGACGTAAAACTGTACCAAGTTTTTAAAGCATCAACTATACAACACAATGTCATTAATAACTGAACCACTGAAACGTTTCGTAATGAATGACGATCGCTTGCAAAAAAACTTCTCTCAATCGCCAGATGGCAGCAGTTTCGCTCGACGTCGCGCTTCACCCCGTCAAGAGTCAGTCGGAATACTTGATTAAATATCTATGAACCTTGACGGATCATCAGCTTGTACAATAGGCCCCTATGTATAATCGTATATATATCGAGCGTGTATAAAAAACCACAAAGGACTCTTCCAAAAAGCATTAGTCCAGCAGCTAGCTATAGACATCTGTCCATTGTTACACACAACAGTCTATGCTAGAGCTCCATTAGTCGATTCAGTTGCAGCCACCATTGTCTTAAAAAAACTCAACTTCAACTTATCTACTGCACTCCACCCTAATGGATGATTATTTGCAGGGCTGACGAAATCAAGCACCTTTGCCAAGGGTGCATGAAGTGACTCAAAAATCTTTTGCCATGGCCGGGGTTCAAACCGACTCTCTGCCACACTCGCAATCCGAAGTCCGCGACTCAGAAACTCGGCCACAACGCGTCACCTAAAACAATAACGGTAACAAATGAGATATATCAACCTGCTTCACAGAAGTTGCAGCTGCAGTGGTTTTACTCGTCGCGCCCGACAAGTAGCTCTGTTGTCCAAACCCCGACATCCTGGTCGCAGGTCTCTGCGAGAACATCTCCGTCCTCGACGCCGAGAATCCATTTGTTCCTTCTTCTTCTTCTTCTTCCTCTGAATCGCTGATATCCAACTGACTCACCGCCGTTCTCATCGCCTTTCCATTTGTTTTTGCCTTGTCGCCGTTTGTCGGTTTCAAGCCGGCAGACGTTGGAGGTTTTGGCCCGGCAGCAATCGGCACACCATGCATCGATCGCCTTCCAGGTGACCTTCCAGCAGAGGTGGACGGAACGTCCAGCTGGCGATCCTCTCGGTTCATGATCGGTCCGGCGGGTACGGGGACCCCCGAACGGCGCGATGGCGACTGACGGGTCGCCGACGCAGGAAATTCGTGAACGGTTCGACGTCTAGTTTTTTGTTCCGTCACCGTTTTTTCAACGGCAAAGCCTCGAGTGCGCGGTCGTACATCTGCTTCTTCCACTTCTTCTTCTTCGTCATCGTCGTCGTCGTTGTCCTGGTTGTAGTTATTGCGACGGCGGCCCGGCGATGGGGGGTTGTCTGCCATGTTTTTGCGCGCTTTGAGGTGGTTGAGCTTCTTGTGGAAGACCTCGGGGTTTTTGTTGAGTCGTTTCAAGTCGACATCCACGCCAAATGACCGCAGCTCTTCAGCCAATTGTCTTAGATCGGACATATTGGCGTCTGTCACTGACTTATCAATGAGGCTTCTAACGAGTGTTCAGCAACTTCTTATTCTCGTTTATTGACAAGCACCAATTTAACTTTGAATGCAAAAAACAACGTGGCGGGATAGTATGCAAGTATCTGTAAACAGACAATTAAAAAGCTTAATTACGCACACTGAGCACAAAATATCTAAACATAGACTGCAATATATAGGAACAAAGAACATCGAAAATAGCGAGAAATATTACGCGTGTTTGAATTTGATTTAGATCACAAATATTCATAACAAATTAATCAGTCGCCTAAATAAACTCATGTCGTAAGCAAATTTACCGGCTTATTCTGAAAACGATACGTTAAACCGCTTACAGGGTTTCTGGGCGCGGGATTTAATTGTTCGAGTCTGCGGTTTACTTTGTGTAGTAACAGCAACACCCAGCTGGGGCAAATTAGGCTATACAGAAAGTCTAACGAATTTTGAAGCATTTTTTACCTTTCGTGTTACCAAATCGGGCGACTGTCATGGCCACCATAAGCAGATCATACTTCGACAACATCATTAGAATTCTTTGCATATGAATAAGATCAAAATCTAAAACTCTCCTTGCATTGTTTAATGGTGATAAATTAATGTTAAGCTTTTAAACATATTTTATTTATTATTTTAATGTAATTTTTCATAATAAATTTGTCGCTGCAACATAAATGCTCAACCACAAGCTCTTAAATGTCATTTTGAGATTTCATGTCACATCTCTTATATTCACAGGCTATATGCTAATGAGCCATGATAAAATGGGATCTAGGTAAGTCTTCACCGCGCGCAAAGTGAAAACAAAACAATTTCGCTTGAAAACTGACGCGAAGCCGAGCGACCTTGACCTAAGCTGAGGCCAACAATGGCTGGACTTAGAATGAAAAATCTGGGGGGAGGGAGAATGATCCAACCGAGAAAATAATTAGCATAATTATCAAGTTTTGTTACACGTTAAGCATAGAAAAATTATTATTGATAAATATTATGTGCACCGATAGTACAATTAGCAATAATTAAAGTAATTAATACTTATTTATAATAAAATTGTTCAAATTGCTAGATATACCACAACTGAATAGAGTTGGCAATACTCGTTGGAACTCTAAATGCAGTTTATAAAGGCATATATATATATATATATGTATATTTCTTATATATATATATATAAGATTACGAATAGCTATAATGATCAAGGTTTTTATTTGCCAACTTATATAATAAACAATAAAAAAACCACGCCCTAGAATACCTTTTTGACTAAAGCAGAGGCAAGGATAGTAGCGGGGAGAGATTGATAAGAAAATAATTGTAAAGAGATTGAAAATCTACCCTCAGAATTTTTGTTATCTCAATGACTTGTTATCATCATTTTAAGTGAGGGGTTTACTCCCCAACCCCTGTGCTTTGAGTTACAGTAAAGCTGGCTGTCCAGTCGGTTATCGGATGAATATCCAACCGGAAACAGCAATATGAGTTTTACTGTTTCCATGGTAACAGAAATTAAGTTACAAACTTTGCTAAAGTATTACACAAATTAAGCTGTAAATTTTTCCTTCTAATATTTAATCTCACGCAAATGCTTAAGCCTCTCTCTTTAATCCAGTATCGAAACAACAAAAATCGAACTGTAAATTCGCTGTATTCAATAATTCATTCAATCAGTATTGAATTTAAGCTACCACATTTTCGCTTCTTAATAGCCTAATACCCACATTGGCAGTCATGGCTCGAAGTCTGATGCTTGACGCCAAGTACCAGCACTTCGTGACGGAGCAGTATGAGAGCGAGGCTCGGGCGCGGCTCAAGTTCTACCGTGACACGAAGGAGGGCCGCGTATACGAGCCCAAGACGTACATGACGAGTCTGCCGACCATCTTCCCCATGCAGTTCGCGCTGAGGAAGAAACGCGCAGAGCAGGCGGTCATGAAGGCGATCATCGAGGAGGCTCGGGCGAAGCAGGTGTGCACCGGGTTTTGTTCCTTTGCATCATGAGCTTAACATGGTTTTCCTGAACACTGCACACTTAGATTAGTTTTCCTATGCAGTTGCCTGCGTCGAGGAGTTAAATTAAAGTTTCACGTACCCTGCACCTCACAGATTTTTTGGATTGTCCTCTACGACACTTACCAATGATAGATACGTGTGAGACGTTCAATTTAACTCTTTGACGCGTGCAACTAAACCCGTACACAGGTAACTGTAGCGGAGATAGGGAAGTTATAATTGGTGAGAGTTGTAAAGGCTGAGACCTATTTTCCCTCTCCCTCCCCACCACCCTAAGCCAGGGGCACTGCAGATAACACTGTTGCTGAACTGTCTTGAATGAACTTTCGCCGCCTATGATATTAACCATGTGTGTGTGTGTTGACAATTCAGGTGAAGGAAGAGATGTGGTCGGTGGACGCCGACACCAAGTCCAGGCTCTACAAGGGCATCAGTCGCGACAACGCATCCATCCGCGACGGCGCCGGGCGCAGTGGCTACCTGCACGAGCGCAACAAGCTCGCGCCCGACGACAAGTACACCTTCCCGCTCCTGTCCTCCTGGCAGTGCGGCTGGAAGGTGGGAGATATGTGACGTTTTAGAAGACCTATTTTTTGTCAATCATATGCTAGATCTCTGACTTTATTTTCCGCCTATGCTTTTTGCTTATACGGCGGTGATGCAAGTTTTTGCCCATCGATTTTGTATCAAGGAACTTGTTATTGTTCTTTTACATTGTTTGTTACTTTTTCATTTTTGTAAGCTCATAAGCAGCATTTCTAAATAGCTTGGGAGTACTTGTTAAAACCTTGACAAAATATTTAATCCAACCATATTTATTCCTTGATACAACTATTTCATCGAAATCAATGCTAAATTCAAATTGATGACTTACGGGTCCCGCTGGGTCTCATACCCCTCACGTCAAATATGGGACCCGGCACAGTTTAAATAGCATTATGATTATGTGGCTTGAAGGGTATATTTTACGATAGATTACAATCATTTCTTACATTTTATTAAATATTCCTATTGTGCATATAGTATTGTGCATATAATATTGTGCATATAGTATTGTGCATATAGTATTGTGCATATAGTATTGTGCATACAGTATTGTGCATATAGTATTGTGCATACAGTATTGTGCATATAGTATTGTGCATATAGTATTGTGCATACAGTATTGTGCATATAGTATTGTGCATATAGTATTGTGCATATAGTATTGTGCATATAGTATTGTGCATATAGTATTGTGCATATAATATAACATTTAAATGTAAGTATTTATGACTGTGACTTTATTTGTCTTTGATGGATTTAGGATAAACTGGTATAATTCCATTTTTTTAGAGGTTGTTATGTGTGAGGTGGTTATGCATGATTAAATAAGAGGTGGGGATGCCCCACACCTCTTATTTTTCACTTTAATCACTGACTGATAGGTGGCTGAAGAGATGGACGGGTATCGCCGGCCGCAGCACGGCCGCACGGCCAAGATCCAAGAGTCGTTCTACTCGAGGAATGGCCTGCCGCAGCTGAGGGATCCTCTGAGCGCCGGTGGGGTCTGCGCCCGCGACTAATCTCTGAGATTTGAACGTTAATGGTAGGGTTTTTAGTTTGATACATGTTGGGTTTGACACCTGTAGTGGCTGTGGGATATATATCGTGATCATTGCCAGTGATGCCAGTGCTGGGTATTATCTATAGATTTGGGGAAATTTTTGTGACTTAGGGATCTGATTTCTGAAGAAATATCCAGACATATGGGTATTTTTTTGGTATAAAATGACGCATTTTATAATGGGAGTTGGGTATTTTTTTGTCTAAAATTGCAATCTTGGTATATTTTTGCTGAGATACCCAGAATCTAGGTATATTCCATTTTGATACACTGGCATCACTGATTGGGATTGTCATTCGAGCTTTGAAAACTGATGCTTTGAATGGCGGGATCAGTATACGGAATTCTTATATATCTGTCATTTATTCCGTTGATTCCGTGATCAAATATACATTTTGCTTCATGAATTTCGGTTCTTGATTTAATATTATTGGTCATAGGATTCACAGCATAGGAATTTGGGTTTTGGATTGTAAAATAATCTCTACGTAGATGGGAGTGAACCCACCATCTCCCGGAATGTATTACGAATCAAATTATTTGAGGGATTGATCTGTACTGGAAGAATTAGAAATTGATCAATCATCAATGCATTTGGAGGTTCCTGTTCTTGGAATTATTCTGCTGGTCCCTATTATGGAATGAATTTTTTATGAATTAGTTGCTGAGGAGGGTTCATCGGTTGGTTTGCTTACTAGCTCAGACTCAGAATTGTGCAACAATCTTCCATTGCAGGAATGAGAGTAAGTTTGAGTGTCTAATTGTACGTCTAGACACACTTTGGGAAGTGAATAGCGCGATCATTTGTTATTGCACTACTACTAAAGTGATTTTAAATTGTTATTGCACTCAGTGTTGCCAAATAATACGATAATTGTACGATAATTTGAGGTAAAAATGGGCCTCTGTACGAAAATTGATGTACAATAGTGGCATTTCGTACGATAATTTCGATGTAGTTGAAAAAGCATTTATTTAGACATGTTAAATTTTAGGGGTTGTGAAAAAAAATTGGGAAGAAATTAAAATTTTTTTAAATTTTGTAGGAAGAACCAAAAATGGCCAGTCAGAATGGCTAAAAAATAGAAAGTTTTTAGTTTCTTGAAAAAAAATTCTTTCAGCACCCCCCCCAGCGCGCGAGTTTTTTGGGCCGTTTTTGATGTATGATAATTTTGACTCAAATTATCGTGCACTTTGGCCTTTTGTACGACAATTCCAATCAGGAAAATTGGCAACTTTGATTGCACTACCAGGCTATGGTGACTTAAATACCTTTTGACAGGGAACGTGTAATCTTTGCACCGAATTATTGCCTGAGAGGTATTTAGTTGTTATCTCCAGCACGAGCTATCGTTTCATCGAAAACTCTGCCCTTCCGAATAATAAGAATAATAGCGTTGGCTGACATCGACGTGTATTCGAATTGCTTAGCGGCCTAGGTGCCTGTTAAATGATGAATGATCATGCGCAATTGCGCATGATCATCAATAGAATCGTAGATGTTTGCGTTGAATAGAAATTAAAATCATGCGTCATATGCGAACACAAGTTATCTCAATCTTAGTTTCACAAATCACGTTTCGCTGCAGTATTATTTAGCGAATTTTATAGTTTTGTCTATTTTCTACTTTAGTCACCGCGATATCATTTTTAGATCGAAGCAACATTGGTGGAAGTTACGTATTGTTGCTTCTGGTATAAATCAAAGTAGCGCGTTTCGGCTATTGGATAGAATCGATAAATTCGCCAGTTAGCCTAGTGAAGTTTTTGGAATGTTTTTACCGAAACTTTTGCTTGTTCCGCAAGATCGACGGTACTCGGTTCTTTCGATATTTTTATGAATAGTGATTATTCCACTCGATTTGATTGACACCTTCTCCGTATTTTTTATGGTGTGTATTGCTGTAAAAGCTTGTCGAAAATAATTGTGCTATAATAATAATAATCATCACTTTTAACGTCCATTCTTGTGCGCTACAGCCATAGGTGCGTGTTAACACGGGTTAGACGTTTATGTTGGTGCTGGGTAGCGCTATATACTGCAAAACGTGATGCTTTTTTCTGCATGTTTTTTTGGCGCATTTGCCTCTCAAAAATTTTCTTGCACTTAATATTCTTTTTGGAGGGATCTGCCCATTATATGGTATCTGCAGCTTTATTTTGCTGCAGGTAGTTTTGACGAATTTGTCCAATTCGCAAAATTCACCAAATTGACATGCACGCAAAAATGTCATGTTTTGCAGTACTGTACTCTCTATGCTGAAGAATATCACCATTTCTGTTAGGCCTACTCTTATTATTACTATTATTATTGTTATTATTTTATATATCTTATTATTATTATTATTGTTATTATTATGCTTCTCATTGATTATAATTATTAACATCAAACATATTTACACAGCATGACAACAAAATGTCGGTGTTCAGTCCGTGCAGATTCATCATAAACATTTATGAATTATTGACGAGGGGTCTATGGTTAAGCAAAAATCGGGCTATAACATATGCGAAATTAAGTGTCAATTATTTAGACAGAGGGTTTGAGAGTAATCGGCTTGGTAGCGACTGCTGCGGACATGTCGCCGAAACACAGCACGCGTTACCGCGCTGTACATAATTATAATAATAATAATAATATAATAATATAATAATATAATAACATAATAATATAAATATAATAATAATAATATTATTATTATTATTAGTATTATTATCTTGTTATTATTATTGTTATTGTTTGGTGCTGTACAACCTTAGACTGTTGATCGTATCTTCCCTATGTTGTAGGCAATTTGTTGATCACATCCTTCAGTTGATCAAATCGAAAAAAATCTTTAGGCCCACTGCAAAATATGACATTTTAGCTGCATGTAGTTTTTTTTGCTTTCTCAAACACTTAGCTTGCGCTTTATTTTCACGTTTTTGACGACTTCTCATATCCTATAGCTTTTTGCAGCTTCGTTTTCACGCAGGTAGGCCTAATCTAATAAGTTTTAGTGATTTGCAAAATATGCCTAAATTAAATGCAAGCGAAAATTTCATGTTTTGCGATTTTGTTTGGCCGATAGGATTGTGCAAAATATTGCAGCTGTAAATTGTTTTTTTGTGATTGGTGCATGAAAAAAGAGATATTGAATATAATTGTGATCGGCTGCTTCTTGAGGCTTGAGCAGCTCTGACTCTCAATGAATTGCATCCAATAGCCCATGCCTGTTGCGGTCGTTTTCAAACTTAAAACCATCGACACTATGGTATATCAGTGTACGCTGCGTTTTAAAAAGCCTTTGCCATAAATCAAACAGCGTGGTATTACGCTTTCACCTAACACAGTATTGTATACAAATATATTATATCATACATAGATTATATTATACAGTATTCATTATTTTTTTGCAACGTCATCTTTTTGCATGTATTGTTATTGAACATTGACTGATATTCAAATTAATTATTCTGTCTTCGGCAATGTATTCTATAACTACATTGTTGAAATACGCTTCAAAAAATATAATTTTAAACAGCGTTATTAACGTTTTTCTATTGTTGTGATTACCAAAGTTAGGTTTTGCGCATGTGGTGATTATCGTGCTTAAGTTGAGCAGGCGTAGTAGGCCTTCAAAAAAAGAGTTTTTTTGGGAGGGATTTAAAAAAAGGCTTTAATTTATTTTTATTCTTAACTTTTTGCAACTTGTACGCCTAATTTGTAATTGACAGGCGTAGCATTACGCGTGAGAATCGATTATGGTGGCATAGGCCTACGCATTAGCCTGCGCAATTTTTGAACGTTGACATGACATTGTAGGTATTGCGCTACGCCTGTTTTGCAACTTGTAAGAGTCAGGAATAGCACTACTCCTACGTTATAAAGGCTAAACTGAACTCTGGTGATTGGTGAAAAACATATTGGGTAATTTTTGGTTTCGCAAAATATCATTTGTACCTAAAATTTTTTTTATTATCCTCTTACTATTATAGTCTACTACACTACAATTTTTGTAACAATTATTGTCTATTCTGTGTGCAAGTAATGCTGCTATAATTATTAAACGACCGGTGTATAAAAACGAGTTTGAGTTGAAATAATATACATAGCGTATACTTGCCATGGCTCTAGACCTAGCTGTTAAAATATTAATAACAAATATTGATTTTATTTGGGTATTGACAATCAACCATCAATTAGATTATAGGCATAAACATGCCTCTCATTGGCGGCGTATCGCCATGGGCTATGGGGGAATAGGCCTATGCAATGCTTGCAAGCTTCGGAATAACACTACGCTTTTTATAAGGAGCAGGCGTTACTCTACTCCTATTTTATAACGGCTAGGCTAAGCTTAACTCTTGCGATGGGGATTGGTGGAAACATAATGACACTATGACGGCATTTGTTTCCCGTTAACATGAATTAGCGTTGACATGAATAATATAAAAGAATAACATTATTATAGCTCGTTAGGTGTTGCACCCCAAAAGAAAATGATGTGAGTAATTGATAGTAAAAAATGATACGAGTGCATAGGAAAAAATTAATTGATACAATTTAATAGTACGTGTTGCAAGTATACAGTAGTAGTTACGTTAACATATGTACCATACAACGTTAGTGGGTACTGGGCACATAATACGTGTTGTTTAGACTAAAGCGTTTGATTGTCTCACGCAATTACATGCACATTCAATAAAATACAGATTAAGACATGTAACACGAATTATTTCATTGAAATACAAATAAATTGATACCTGCTTGCAAAAATGTAAGTATTCGTTAAATAAGCTTTTAATAAAACAATAATAAAAACGCACGCATCTTCCTGGAAGCCGCGTCTTCCCGCAAGACGAGTCTGCGTGGCAGCCTTCCTTCAAGACGTCTCTTCCCGCAAGGCAGACATCGGCACCCACACTCAAGACATGATGTAGCTCCAGAGGCGTAATAACCGTGGGGGGGGGGGTGGCGTGGAGGGACTGTATCCTCCCTAGATGAAACGTCTGCCCCCCCCTAGTTAGGGCAACTGGGGGGCAGACGTTTCAGCTGGCCCAGATGGAAAAACACTTCAAATTTGTTGGCTTCCGTCTTATATACATTGCGTGCAAAAACAATGTTCTTTTAGTTGAGTTGGGCATATTTAAATTAGTCGTGTGGGTCTACATCCTTGCGTTTGCATTCGTGTCTCGATGATAACGAGGTGAGAAGCAGAAACTAGGTCAAATTAAATGTTTTCCGTGTCAACTTACTGCCACCCCGCACATAGGCTTGCCCCCCATTTGTCCCCCTATTTGGAAAAGTCTAGTTCACGCCTCTGCGACCATTACATTGAACTTTTTTCGTCACGAAGGCAGTAGAAACGTACAACAATATCGCAAAGTCAAGTAAAATAGAAAAGACAAAGAAAAAGCAAACATTGAGTACATGTACATGCAACTTATCTAGTAATTATTTAAATTTTTGGAAAAAGTGTACATCCACAAAAGGTGTAAATCCATGACAGTGCAGACTTAAAATACAATATTAAAGAGCATTTTTGAAAAGAGCTAACGAATTACGTTAGGCTACCAAGCAGTATTAACCTCGGCAGGTAATATGCGAAACACTGTTCTCGTCAAATGACTCGGCCATTATGCGTCTCTGGGTATGAGACGGACGTGGTACGGACTCGGAGCCAGCGTGGCCGTGACCATATCCTTGGGTTCGACACGTTCCACGCCCTCTGGCGGACGCATGTGAAACTGTTGCACGAAACCGGTGAGGAGTAGATAGACCTCCTGACGAGCCAGCAACTCTCCGAGGCACGAACGTTTCCCTGCACGACACGGTTGTACAGGCAACAGTCATGCGCATGGCCGGACTTTGATTACAGTCGGACTGTATCTGAAAAAATACTCTTTTTCGCATGGACAGCAGTATATATGTACAATCAGCCGGGTGCGAAATGCTAATAAAATCTGCATTTTGACAAGAAACGGTCAGTTCGAAAACATGCCCGTGGGGTGTAGGGCCCGCTGACATTCTCGTTTACAGTGAAATAATCTACTCTAGAATCTCCTCGGGAAAGACTTCACATAACCATGAACAACGAATGTTCGAAAGCAGAGGCGGGAGAATAAGTGAATGTGAAAGGGGAAAGGGTTGTCACGCGTGGTTGAGACATACAGATGCACTCAATATGCGTTCAATATGCATTCAATATGCATTCAATATGCATTCAATATGCACCTCAGATCCTCAGTAATTATCTTTTTCATAATTGTATAATTAAAACAGTACCTTTACATTGCAACATACGACCACTGTTTGTTCCAAAAACATTTACGGTACAAGGACTCGCAAATAATGAACGAATACAAAATGGACAAAAATAATGTTAGAATATGCATATATCATTACAGCAACATGACTATTTATTCTCTGAATTGTTTGAAATATTGTTGAACAGCCAAGTAACAATTGCCTTACGGGGTCTATTGCTACCGGTTTTGGTGGTGGTGGCGACTAGGTGATTTCCGGGCCCAGATTCTACCGTCCAGCCTCCTGGACAAGCTAGCCGCAGCTCCCCTGTGGCCAGAGGAGCCGCCGCCCCTACAGGGTTTGTCCACAGATCCATGGGTTTGGGTGGTGTATGTATTTGTGAGCAATTGAAAGATGTATCGTAGGTCTGTTTTGCACAGTGGGAACTGCGGTGAAATATATGTCTGTGGATCTAAGTTGTTTTTGCATTGGACCAGTAAAGGGGATTCGCCTGTTCGAAGGCTGTGCAAGGGTATGTCTTGTTTTGAGTGACAGTGTTTCTTCTGAAGTTGTCTATTGTTAGTCAAACTAATTTAGCGACGGCACACGGTAGCTTACCGACGGAAAATGAAATCAAGAGGTCTCTGTTAACAACGTTGCCCGCGTCATCGAGGAAACGCTCGGGTCTGAACTCTTGCGGCCTGTCCCAGATGTCTGGATCCATGTGAATGGCGTACAAGTTTGACATAACCTGCACAGAATGATATAATATCTTAATTTTTATAAATAAGGCCAATGTCTATCACAATGTTAAGTGTCAATCACGGAAAAAGCTGAGAATAAAAATAAATTTTTTAAACATCCAAGCCTATTTCCTATAGGCTAGCGCCACTATAAGTCCAGGAACAAATCTAGGGCGCTTCACAATCCAAAGTAATACCAACTAGACGGAAGCACAGTACCCGTGCATAAACGGCGTGGGCGCAGGCCCTCACGAGTAGATAAACACGAGTTTTGAAATTTACTGTAGGATTTACCAACTTTTGAAAGATTAGGCGAACATCTACAACATGAACACAGAACACATTTTCTGTGACAAAGAGAAAAAAAAAAAGATCAGCATCTGGGGGCTCCAGGGGGCACAGTTAATTTTGTACAATTCCAAGCGTAGCTATATAATCCGGGCTTAGTGCACATGTTCACTAAAAAATTGTCAAAATCCGTTTAGTGGCGGCTAAGTTTTTGTGGCGCAAGGATTTTGGCCCCCCTACTTTTATAAAAACCGATCGCCCATCTCATGTATGAATATTTTGTTAAAACATATATAGGGCGATTTTTACTAAGTAGTAAGTGGAATAAACTGGTACAAAAACGCGTGTAAATCGGACTGATAATAAAACAGTTATCTCGATTCTTGTAAAAGTGCATGATATGGCCCCCCAAAGGCCCCTTAACATTACGAAATTAATCATTAAGCCAGGACTTCTTTCCCCAATGGCATATATATTTCGCCATTGGTTTCATTCTTGTAGCGCTCAAGGTTGTTATCCACGATTACGAGAATTAAAATTTTTCAAAATCTGGGGCGGGTCCCGGGAGCACCGTTCATATTTATAAAAATCCAAGCGAAGCTGTACTATCCGGGCTTAGTCCGCATGTTCCCTGAAAAAATGGTAAAAATCGGTTCAGTGGTGACTGAGTTATTGTGGCGCAAAGGTTTTGGCCCCCCCAACTTTTATAAAAACCGATTGCTCACCTTACATATCAAATATTTTGTTGAGGCATGTATAGGGCGTTTTTTTAGTAAGTAGTAAGTGGAACAATCTGGTGAAAAAAGCGTGCAAATCGGACTTATAGTACATAGAATCGCGATTCATGCAAAAGTGCGTGCAGTGGCCCCCCGGACACCCCCACAATGTCTACACTGAAATTTTTGCTCTGGAAGCATTTTCGTTAAGAGGAAAAATATTTTGACCCTTATTCTAGACTTATAGGTCACGAGGCGAGTCTCCGGGAATGCGCCAAAGATATGTAAGAAAAAAATAATAATAAGGTACCGGGCCGAAACAGTACGGCGTTCGCCTATCGACGCACGTCGTAACAAGCCGACAAGTAATACCAAACAGTTAATTCACTGCTGCAAATTAAATTCTGCTGCAAAGCAGCATAGATCAAGGATATGACTGTGAAAACAGTTCAGTCTTCAGTTTAGTTTTGAAGGTTTCGACTGTGGGCGCTAGTCGCGTCTCCATTGACAAGCAGTTGCACGCGCTGATACGAGTGTAATGTGATCATGTGAGGTATTGATGTCAGCGCATATCCGGAAGAAGAAAACCGTACAATTCAATAGTATGTGCATTGCTGTACAAAAGTGTACATGTACAACGTATGTTAGTAAAAGCATGTACATGTAACATACCATGTAAAAACCATGTAAAACCTTGTGCATCTAGCGGTTCTTGATAGGTCTACAATGGTTTCAGTAGTAGTGTCTTTGATTTGCAATGAACACATTCATATACAATCGTAGTCAATCACAATCTTCCAGAGAAGGAAACAATCGCTATCCAGTTGGACGATTATTTACAGTTGAAGAACAGTAATAAAACCAGTAAATAAGTGTCCATCTACGTGTAGATGAAGATTTTATCTTACTCTGGAAGCTTGCGATTCACCACGATTGTATATGATTGTGTTAATTGCAACGAAAATATGCCAGCACTTATAACATGTATCAAGTATCCACTTAAAATGTCGGTTACATGATTAACAGTTACGTGTACTTATTGTACTGTTTCATGCTCTTGAGTTCAACGTCTTTGATTTAATTAAGGATGTCGGTCCTAAAATTGGACGAGAGGGCTTTGGTGTATATGTCAATACAAACAAGTATTTCTTGTAAATGTGGTTGCTGCAATTTGTGCCAAAAATGTCAGGCAAAGCTAGAAAATGTTCACTCAGTTATGACAATGTACAATAAATAAGCGAAATTATTAAATCGGGACAGGGTGTATTACATGTATATCCATTTAGGCTAATAATGAAACTAGGTGACAACGAATGAAGGTTTAAATATATGACGAAATGCATTGATCTTTAAAACTTGATGCAGAGCTTAGGCCGTTGCTATTGAACAATTAAAGCAAGCTTTTAGAAAACGAAAGAAGCATTGATTGCTTTCAACGAACCATCGTTCCTTTTGGGACAAAGTAGCCTCCAACTTCTGTATCGCACGTTGTTTTATGATATGCCCCAAGGGGCACCAACGTTTTGTAGCGCATTATTTCCAAGATCGTGGCCTCCACATAGGGTGTCTTTTGTCTATCGTCGAGAGATGGCAGACGATCTCTCGGCACCACAGAATCGATTTCCTCCTGAAGACGCCTCTGAATATCTGGGTAGTCGGCGAGCAGTGCTAAAGTCCAGAGCAGGGTAGTGGAACTGGTTTCCGTGCCGGCCGCAATGAAATCGCGAACAGTGAACTTCAGCTGTTCCCTGTCCAGATCTTCGCCTTCTTGCTGAATGTAGCTCAATATGAAGTTTTCCAC
>JAQIWG010000566.1:0-32146 GCA_034695025.1 Chamaedrilus cognettii
TGAAGTCAAATTGAAGTCAAATTGAAGTCAAATTGAAGTCAAATTGAAGTCAAATTGAAGTCAAATTGAAGTCAAATTGAAGTCAAATCGAAGTCAAATTGAAGTCAAACGTCAAATAATTCTTCGTGTTCGGCAGATGAAATGCAATGAAATACCCTAAAATATAGATTTTAGGAAAAAACCTTCCATACAACACAATTGCCTTTTAAAGTCACAAATATTAAGTTCCAAACACGCATACTATACAGAACAGTATTGCGACACTCAATACTGTTCTGTATTCATGAGTTAGGGTTAGGAAAAGCGCCTAACTTAACCCTAACTACATCTAGAATTCAAATTTAAATTTACTTTAATTAAAAGCAAATTACAAACATTTAGCAAAAAAGTTCTATTAATCGAAAAGAAGATGACAAACCCGGTGATATAATTTGAAAAACATCTCTGCTGCATAGCAATCTGGACACATTCAATCAAACAAAACATAATTAGCCCTTTAAAAATAGCATGCATTCGGGTCTACAAATTGCATATGCGCACACAAAGTTCAACAACTCTAAAAACAAAATCCACTCCTGATGAAAGTTGAAAAATACTGTGAATACACACGATCAATCAAGAATTTTCTAAACTTTTTCATTCAAAAGTACCGAGGGATCATCATCATCCTCACCATTTCCATTTTTTTCATCCATTTTTCCACTCTAGCGCAGGTTGGGCGCCTAGAACCACGGACACACGCCCTCACGCCCTAAACCCACAAAGGTACATTGGGAGGCTGATGGGCCTTAGTGATGGATACAATTCTTTTCAACCCGCAATCTCATGCTCAAGAATAGTTTAAATATTCGTTTAAATTGAAATGTATACGGGGATTTTATGGTGCGATGAGCCGATGACCAAAATCATGCTGCATCCTGGTGCAAACTCTGCGGGCAAAAAATTATATACAATTATAGCCAATATACAATAATATAGCCTAAAAAAAATATATATATACAATATATAATACAATATATAATATATATATAGATAATACAATATATAATATACTACAATATATAATATAAAGCCTAATAAAATATAGATCTAATGCCAGTTGCATATATGTTTACCTGGGTTGGCTGAAGTGGTGAGAGAGCAGGTCATCCAACCAGCAGGGCTGCTGCGCGCTGAAGCTCGGCGCGCAGATAGGAGATACGAAGGCCTGCGTGGCGTACGGCAGCGCAGGGCTATAGCTGCGCGAACTTGCGCCGTCACCGGGCAAGGGCGCGCGAGGCTTCTGCACATCCGCGGCACAACAGTTTTAGAAGTTAGGCTTAAAACGATTTAAATAATGGATAGAATTCTACAACATTTAGCGCAAAATTTGGGCCTCGCTATTGTCGCTGTGCGCTCCACCTTAAGAAACTTGACAGATTGCATTACAGATTGAGCAGATAATAAGGTAAAAAATAGTTTAAACTATAACCTAAACAAAACAAGCATAAAAAGATGTCTAAACAATACATGCAGCAAATTTCTCAAATTCTACATACACTGAGCGTGCAGTGCAGTGCTGAGAAGGTCGAGACGCCATACAATTGGCAGACATTGAACCAGAGACCAAGCGTCATGTAGACATCAGTCTGTTCTTCATCACTAACATTCCTCTCAGCGCGCAACCCTTTAGTAAACTGCACGTCATCTCCCACAACTACTGCAATGACGGCCCTTCCCCCCGCCGGAAAACCATGACTGATGTCAGGAGAAATGACAGCACCAGAATCTACATCGGGTTTGATAAGAACGACACTGCCGTGGAAAATCCGCAATCTCGTCGCATCCGATTTGCAGATAAAAACGGAAGCAGATTCGTCAATGACGGGAAAAGGGGGGACCGAGGAAATGGTGAGGGATGAGACGGCGTCTTGGATTAGACGTACTCGCACAGAAACTGGAGGGGTAGGAGCTAAGAGTCCGATGAAGTCAGAAATAGTTATTGGAGCCTGAATATCTGACATGATGCTGCTGCTGCCACTGCTGCTGCTGATGATGCTGCTGTTGCTGCTGCTGCTGCTGCTGGGCTGCTGCTTACCCGTCAATGCGGGCCCTCACAAGAGTCCAGATGCTGAGCGCAAACTCCTGAGCGGCCAGGAACTCAGCATAGGCCAGATGACATAGCGGCACGCCAGGGTGTGACGTGTATCGGACTGATGACACAACGTCAGAAGTCCCTGCCTAACTGACCCAGCTGATAATAGATAATATAAAATTAATTGAGTGGTACAAAGTATAATTGAGCGATAATATGTGTGATCAATGATCATTGCGTTTGTTTACTTACTGCAGATTTAAATGCCATAACTATCACAAAATTTCTTGATCAAAGCAGCTATTGCGTACATGTGTAGCAAACTGTCTTTCCATCCGTTGAGGCTGTAAATGCAAATGGCACAGTTTGCTTATGCATTTAACATAATTGTTATCTATTTAACAGCGGTATTGATGTTACAATTGAAACTTATATCTTATCTTTTAGATTTGTGCGCTGATTGTATGAGTGCACCTCAGATCAAATGGATCTACTCTTTGGTCTGAGGAGTGCAGCATACAATAATTTGCACGAAAGTCTTTTTGTTGGTTTTTTATTTATAATGTAGGTCATTGATATGTAGACTGTACTGCTAAGAGCTTAATGCAACACATTTTAGAGTAGGCCTACTAATTTAAATGGCAAATGATTAATGGAAAATTGTCAAATATTGACAATTTCTTGTTTAAAACTTTCATTGCCTGATCCTCTTGGCCTAAGATTAAGGAAAATACTGCGGCAATGGTGAAGATCGCCGTGATAGGTTGCGGCCTGATGGGGACCAAGATTGCAGGTTTGTCCAATTGAATATAGGCCTACGTCTGATTTTGATCGATGCTGATTGTGTTAATGCTGACCGTACCATTCATGCTAATATTTTGTATTCAAATTTTTTAATTGAGCCAAGTAGTCTACTAGGGTTGGTTTTTAACGGAAAATGATTTTGCACCCATAAGGTATCACACAACAGTTTTTTGTTCTATCAGATTTCGGATTGGAGTCCCAGAATATACGTCACCCTTGCTTGTATGCGCGCAATAATTATTCATTCTTGAAATGTAAGCTCAATTCTGCCAATGCACTCTGCATTTTAGTAATAATGATGTGTTTAAATTTTAAGTAGTTGTTTGCTGAAAAAGGTAGCCTAAAATAAGAGTAAAGTTTATCTAGCTATTCTCAGCTGCTGCTTTACAGGAGAAATGGCGTACCACGGGCACAGGGTGAAGCTGTACGACGCTAACATTGCTGCCCTTAACCTGGCTCACGAGAGGATTGAAGCGGACAAAGCTGCCTTGGTCAAGGAAGGACTGCTGCCCAATACAAACCTCATTGTAAGCCTACTACAACAGTTTATGTAGATGATTCTTTGCATTCACAGTTTTTTGGACGTTTGGCCTTGGCCAATGAAATATTAAATGCTGCTGCGGTGTATTTTAAATAAATTTGTTATGATATGTGTTGTAGACTGGTTGTACACTGCTTATATACTGGTTAAGAAAATGACTAAATTGATAGGACATAACTAAGCAGTTGATGTCTTCTGTGTCATCAACTTCCAAGTCTCAGACCTGCTTTAAATATTGTTATCACAATGATATATTTGCATTGTATTGCTACTGTTGAACAGATACGCTATCTAGGGACATGCTTTAGCTTTCTGCTGTTGGTGCGCTGTCTAGAGACAGATTGTTTTACTTGCTGCTGTGAGTGCACTGTCTAGGGATAGACTGTTTATCTTGCTGCTATTGGTGTGCTGTCCAGGGTCAGATCCTCTGTATAGGTCGTCTCCAGGACACGGTCAGCGACGCTGACTTCATACTGGAGGCAGTCGTTGATGATCTGGTTGTCAAGCAGACTCTCTTTAAAGGTGGCGCAGTGCATACGGAATTGAATAGACTTCTGTGCAGTTTTTTTAACGCGAGCAACACTGGAACTGTGTACTACAAGAGCGTTGGGTGTGCTATTGTAAAAATTTAGTCTTCTTCTTGATCTGGTGTAGCCAATCTTGTACGTAACATGCAATAAACTTAAACACTGTTTCATAAATGTGGCGTTATTTGCGTTTTGGTTTTGGATTGTTTCTGTACAGAACGTGGTCACAAGCGCTGTCTGTATCGTGCGATTTTGCTCTTATGAAGGAGACTATAATTAGAGCTCTGGTCCGAAAGGCAGCGAGTGAATGTATTTTAGAATGCAAGTATCTTGTTGGGTTGCGCGCAGAGGTGAGCAAGTACTGTCCAAGAGCAGCCATCATCGCGACCAACACTCTTCATCTGGACGTCAATCAGATTGCGGAGGGCATCGAATGCAACGAGGTATCTTCTTCTTTTTTTCTTTTGCTTATTACTCTATTATTGTAAGCGACAAAATATATAGGCCTAATTGCCGTGCAAGTCATCTTAGATTTTTAAATGTTGTACATAAGATTGTGGATGTTCTGATTTCAGAGGATGGTGGGGTTGCGATTCTTGTTTCCCGTCTATCAAATAGCTGAGGTTGAGATTACTACGAGCAGGTTCACTGCTCCGGAGACGATTGACAAAGGTTCGATAAATTATGTGCATCATGTTATTAACGCGGTAACACTTCACGGTGTTAATGCTTCACAGTGTTGTGCATTTTGACATTAGTGTGGCATGTTAGCATTATAGAAAGTGACTTGGAAGGCATATAAATGCAAAATATGCATGGCTGCTTATGGTAAGTATGTATTTCCTGGCAGGTAAATTGGCTGCTTTAGTATTGGAAATAGTCTTATATTTCTTTGATATGGAATGATGTTGCACAATAATGAATGTTCTCAAAAACTTTCGCCTTTAATTCACATCTTTTCTTAAACATTGTGGCATATTTCCGCACTTTCCGCATTTTTGTGTGGAGTTCTTCTGATGATCATTATGGATGTAGTTTGTAGAATTGAAATGTGTGTGCTTGTGTACGATGTCACAGTCCACACGTTGATGCAGAGGATGGGGAAGGTTCTCTTCTTTCGCTCCGGCAGCGAGCCCCTAATTCTCAGCGAGGAGCAGCGAGAACTTAGAAGACTTGGTGCTTATTTCCTTCTTGTACATCTACGCATTTGCTTTCTGAGCTTGAAAGATTTGCTTTTTTCTGAAATCTTCCAGTAAGTATTTTAGTTTCAGGCCTGTTTTTTTTACAGGCATATGGAATACTTGTTTTGTTTGTAGAATTCTTGTTCTGTGTTCTGTTTCATTTAAAAATATACTTTAGATACAGTTAATATGCAGTTTATTTTGGTACTCAATGTATTGCATTAATTTAGTAACCTTGATTATTTGCATTTTGCTTTGGCATCTCTAGCTCTGCATTTGTAACGTATTTAGAGAGGTTTCATCATCATGAAAAATAACTATTATCTAGCCTACCTATACCAATACCTATTAGCTGTAGCGTATCCGCGTACAGCACGCCTCGAGCAGCTCAGCCAATCGCAGGGCTCCCTGTCGAGCAGCTGGAGACAGCAGCAAGGCTTTGATTTGTCTCACGATCCCAGCTCTCAGCAGCAGATGCAGGAGCAGTCGGATCTCTGTAAGTCTAGCGCGGTTCTTTTTTCATTCTTGAATCAATTCAAGCACCATACAAAGGGCCAGTCTCACCAATTAGTGTGATAGTTTTGGTTCTGAATGTGGACAGGCGATGGCAGTCTGATTCTAATCCACTGACCTTTTCTAATACTTTTATACTAATTCATACATTCTGCTTCATACTACATGTGCTTGTTTGCATTGTCTGGTCACATATCGCAGATTTTATTACGAATTTTTGCTATCGTGTTTTTGTTACGTAAATGATCTGCAATTTTATGTTTTACCGGTAATGAATTTCTATGACAGTATCCCATTATTTTATCTATTTCTGCTGTGCTGACGCGAGATACCGTAGAACATGAAATTTCCGCGTGCGTGTCGTTTTGACGAATTTTGCGAATCGATTAAATTTGCGAAAATTATATGCGTAAAAATCTGCAGAAACAATGTTTTATATGCAGTTCTCTAAAATGCAAAAAATAAGTGCAGTCAAGTTTCCAAGAGGCTAAACCACCAAAATAACATGGAGCAAAAATGTTCTGCTTTACAGTAAAAGCCTTATCTTGTTTTGTATGGCCTCTCTCTATGCATCGTCTGTGTTGCGGCAGTGTTGGGCGCGGACAAGGACTGCGCTATATGCATGGATCGCGCGCGCGACTGTCTGCTGTGTCCCTGCCACCACCTCGTCACCTGCAGCGACTGCGCCCAGTCCTTGCTCAGCAGGCGCGACGGGTGTCCCATCTGTCGTAAGGACATCAGCCAAGTCATCCACGTCTACCATTCCTAGGTCGGCTTGGCGATGCAGCCCCTGCAATTGCACCCAGTGCCTGTTCTGGTTAAGCAAAAAATTTGCAACTGACAATGGGGGCATGTAAACTAAGCTTGAGCTCAGCACAATCTTGGTGGTCAACAAAAGACTAAAATACAATCTGCGTGAGTTAGGGGTGATTTGTGGATTGTATTTTTGCGCTTCGTTAACCAGCAAGATTGTGATGAGTTCAAGCGCTTGCCTACTTTACACGCCCCAGCTGACAGGATTGTTTGGTGAAAAAAACAAACCCTATAGCGGGGGTTTGTCCACTGTGATTATTATTCAATTGTCTATCGGTGTTTTGATATCAGTTTTGAAGTAATATTGACTATGTTTGTGCATTGTAACACGATTGGACACTGCGATCGGAAATGATTGTATATTTAAAAATTAGAAAATTATGAAATATTGCGATGTGATTGGTAACGCTGCATTTGTCTATGATTTTGATTTTAAACTGAGATGAAAACGCTACGCCTTAGAGTTCCTTAGGCCTGGCATGTTGCACTTGTAGACACGGCTAAATGATTGTAATGAATTTTTAATGACACTCGTTTGTAATGAATTATAATGACACTTGTTTGTACATAGTTTGTTTACTCAATTGATATTTTCAGCCATGATTGATTATTCATGACGTCATAGGTATAAAATTTGCAACAAACAGCAAAAAAACAGCAGTTTATATAACGGCCTGTTAATGTCAGATCCATTCGTTATTATGTCAGTGGTTTACAGGCATTATATTTCGTTTACTAATTCGGTCTCTCAGATTCGTCCATGCATGTAGGTCCAGATCTTTCCTTTACTTGACGCGTTTGTACATAACTAAGCATTTGTTTTCTACAAAAAATTGACATGTGGCGTATATCACAAGTGATAAATGAACCTACACTTCACTGTGTTAATATATTGTTCTTGGCAATGTTGCAATCTCACACATATTTTAATCGTTACGAATCTCTGCGTTATAATTATGTCAGTATATTGACTGCCATACCAGCCTTTTTACATTTTGCTGTGTGCTCGTTGTATATACTGATGGCATATCAATGTTGTAGCAAGGTCTAGGAAGTTGTTTGCAATAGCTTGCTACTGAGGCGCTTTTATCGCAATGTTGCTCTATGAATTTTGTATCAAGTAAGCCTGCATGCGACGTAGAAATTCTTCTGCATGATTAACTAATGTAATGATTTACACGCAGTCGCATTCTTCTCTAGTCTATAGCGGCAAACACTACTAATTTCATCGTATCTGTTTTGAGTTTCGTAGAATTTGATAGAAACGTTGCTTTCGCTGTTAATCATTTTATTATTTTGTCATGTGCGTCTGTCTTCGTAGTAGGCTATAGGTGCAAATTATTTTTCATCTATCTTCGTTAGGCATGTCTGAACTATTTCATGTTATGTGATCTTTGACTGATTTTTGATCTGTTGTAGCGGTTAAATCTTGTGTTCTGTATCTTATTGGATAATTGTTTCAATATTAAAGAACTTGATTATTTTATAATGTTTGTTGCTTTCTATCATTAATAAGTCGATCATATTCGGTTTGAAAATTGGCAAAATAGGGTAGTGCACTAACAAATAAAAATATGAGACCAGGAAGACGGGGTGAAGATTTTCCGCCCAGGCCTCATATCGGTCTCGATCTGGAGGCGTTCAAATTAGGTTAAAATTTTAGCTTTAAAACAAGAAATGCTAATTCCAGCTGAAATCTAAATTGTGTGATTCTAGTGATGTTATCTATTGATGCTGACTCCATTTTATCATATCTCTGGATTTGGTGATACTAAATCGCCCGTCTATAAGTGCAAACAAATTGGTTGCTGTACGAACTAAAACCTGAAATAAGCCCTGCCCTAACCCTAAGCTAATCTTAGACTAACCCTAAACTAACCCTAAACTATCCCTGAGCTAACTAATCTAAACTAAAATAAGCATCTATAAATAGAATTCCGCTGCAGTAGGCCTTTTATATGATTAACTATTGCGTGCAGCGACCAATTTGTTTGAGCTGTTAGCCGCCACTGTGATACTCATTGAGTGGTGATACCAAACATAAGCATTGGTTTGTTTACAAAAATTGCAATAATTACATAAGTCCTAATTATGGCACTTGATCAGTGACCCTCTCGATCGTAAGCCATGTCTGCAGCAGCGGGTTAGACCCTAATAACTGACGCGCTGACATTGGGCCTTGCAGACAGGTCGCTAGATATACACTAGTCAGGACACTGATTAGGCGGTTTATGGTGTTAGTTTATGGGATCGCACCGTTATTATAATCCTAGCAGGACGGAACCGGATATTGTCGGTCAGCCTTTACGACACTCACCAATGATAAGTTGATAATTTCCCTCTGTCTATTCGCACAGGTAGGACCTGTGTTTGCGTGCAGTTGCTAGCACCAAGGAGTTAAATTTGAGGTTTAACGGGTTTCTATCATTGGTGAGTGTCGTGTAGGACAACTAAATGTCAACTTCAATGCCGGACGTGGGCGGGGGGACCGCGGAGGGGGGCGCGTTTGTCACGACCTTGTCGGCGAAGCTGCAGGAGAAAGCGGAGATGGAGCTGAACGAGAAGGCCAAGTGGAGGGACCGCGACATTCAAGCTCTGCGGGACATGGTCCTCGCGCACAAGGGTAGGCCCTATAGACTCGCCAAAGAAATTTTTTATACAAATTATGTTTTCACTGATTTTAAAATATATTTTCACTGACAAAAATGAAGGTGTAGGCCTACGCGATTTTGCGACAGTCATTAAATGAATGGTACCGGTATTTAAAAAAATTGAATTAAATTCTGAAATTTACTTGTAAAATAACAGGGCGTGAAGATGTATTCTTTAGTATTCCATTGCTGCTTGGGGTCCCTTTTATAGCCTTCAGACGATAGTTACTCCACTCTTGAGTTTCAAGGGTTATGATACCAAACGTTTCTAACACGCGACTTTCAGATATTTTTCCCTGTTGCTGCCACGTGTTTTCACGTTTGCTTCACAGGATCACAGAAACACAGGACATATGTCCTGTGATTAAACGAATGCGCGTAATTGTTGCACATTTACGCGTGCCACAGGTCTCAAGGCGTGCACTCGCAGTGACTTCTTGTTACGGTTCTTGCGCGCGCGCAAGTTTGACTACGACCGCGCGTACACTCTGCTCATCAACTACTACACAATACGCGCTGCCAACACTGAGGTCTTCAAGGTGAGTTCTCTGTGCATTAAAATGCTCCTTAGCAAAGAATTTGTAGAGGTTTGTGTGGTGAATTTTTTAAGAGAAAATCTAGTTTTTGGGTATATTTTCAATGCTTTGTTGGTTGCGATTATTTCCTGATGCAGTCTTTGTTGCGACTGGTTGGAAGTTCAAACTCTTATTTGCATTGGCCTTCATTGCCTTTCTTGAGTTCTTTCCTTGAGATGGTCTTGCTTTGTTCAATTGTTTGAATTTTCACCGCATCTTATTGCTCAATTTATGAAATTTTGTAGAGTGATTTTAACTACCTGTGCATTTATATATATATTTATTTGCTTACCGTTCCCTGTGACTCAGCTTGAATTCAATATGTCTAATTAAATGTCCTTTATTTAAACCTAGTGAAAGTCTAATCATCTGTTCAAAATTGCGGTGCTCTGCAGGCGATGCTGCCGTCCAATGAGGAAGTGACAAAGGTGTTTGCTGCGCGCGTCGTTTCCGTTCTGCCTCGCAAGGATGCCGAGGGAAGAAGTATCTTCTACTTACGACCAGGTAGCTGGACCTGTTTCAAGGTGTATTAAAAAAGAGTCTTTATGGAAATACAGTATGATGTAATATAGTTTCGCTATGCTGTTACATTTTAGTTGCTCTACTTTGCTCATTTGTCATAGTGCAATTATTATTGCAGTGAGGCGCTGTGGCGTAGTGGTTAAGTCCCAGAGACCTGGGTTCAAGTCCCGGTTGTACGTCCAAAATAAGTAATACAGTGCCGAAATTAAATATATTCAGTTTATGTTTGACTGTAGGGAAATGGAATCCGGAGGATTATTCCATCTTTAACATTCTGCGCGCCAACATTCTCAGCCTGGAGCTCTGTATCACTGTGAGTCTAGTGCTACAGCCTTACGATCAGCTATACAATCATCGAGCGTTGTTTGACGTTCTCAGATCAGAATTACCTTCGCCAATAGCAGGGTAGTGAAGTTAGATTTGAGGTCTAATGTCTGATCGGATCAGATCGTGAGGTCATTTTTGTAGAACTGGGGCAATTTTAAAACCAAATAGTAATTCTCTGTTGAACAACAGGGCTTAAAAGTGCCAACTTGCGCTTTGGAGGCCAGCTATCATGCTGTGATAGTACATGCTGTTGAACTCAAGTGTAGGTATCCGATGATAATCCTTCAGCTTAATTATTTTGTATTTTGGTTGGCGACTGGAAGGGCATCCGGTGATAAGAACTGCATCAGAAAATAAATCTAAATTGTGCTGACACGAGTACCAATTGAGGTAGAAATTTGCACCTGTATTACAATTATGGTATCAGGAAGAGCTACGCGTTTGATGGCCGCTGTTTTTTGTTGCTAAGATGAGAAGACCCTGCTTCTTTGTGTGTGGCTAGGATGAGGACGCTCAGGTGTCGGGGGTAGTGATCATCATCAACCTGGCCGACACTGGCTTCCAGCACCTGCGCAACATGGACCGCAACTACGCGCGCATCATGACCTCCGTGATGCAGGTCAGCGCCGCCTTGTCTTTAAAATGAAGGCTAGTAGAAAGAGACGTTGGTGAATGGTGACTTTGCAGCGTGTCATGAAATCAAATTAAAATTTTTATCCTCGATGTACTGGTCAACGCTTTTTAGCGTAGAATTTGTTTCTATATAGTGAAATGGTTTTCCGGAAGCGATGAGCATTGGCTGTTTAGAATATTGAATTAGAATTGAGCTTCAAATGATTATTCTATATCATTATCTAGGCTTCCATTTAAATTTTGAATTAAATATTTAGAAAATGTGCGTATAAAAAAGGTCTGTGATGTTGAGCAGTTTGTATTGCTGTGGTTTACTTGTTGACAGGATGCATTTCCAATGCGAGTCAAAGGCATCAACTTTGTCAACGAGTCCTCGATCTTTGGCGCGGTCTTTGCCATCGTGAAACCTTTCCTCAAGGAGAAGACTGTCAAACGGGTGAGTCTCTTAGTATTGAGATTTTACTTTGAAGTCGGGAACAAGCTGGAATAGTTTATTCTTTCCGTCTATCTTTTTTGGGCCAGCTCATTTAAATAAAAGTTAAATTTTTGTGATTTTACAAGTTTTACATTTGAATTTTTTTTTTACAAGTCTGCTTTGATGATATGTGACTTTGTATGATTTATTGATATGGCCCTATTAAGTTCGTTGTTATTGCATGCATACTTAAAAAGAAAATATTTTAATAGAATCGATATTGGGACTAATTAATTTGATCAGGCATTTAGTTGATCAAAATTTTAAAAAGATGAATGTATGCAGCTGACGTTCCACGGTTCCTCGCTGGCGTCGCTGCACAAACAGTTTGATCCGTCCATTCTGCCGACAGAGCTCGGCGGCCATCTTGCCCCCGGCGATCAACTCGCGCAGGTTCGAGTCACGTTAGATCGCTGTCGACATTTCTGGAATTAAGAATAAATTTATTGTGCGGTCTGTTAGCAAAGGAGACTATTGGTTGGATTGTATTGGCTGTCTGTAATCAAGCTTGTTCCCGTTAGTTCTTGCAGCCAATGGCAACATAGTTTACAACTAATTTCACCAGGACGCTGTTCTAACAGTCCCCTTTTTGTGTGCTGCTCAGCTTGGATGAGTTCCTTTTTAGGTTTATAGTAGTCCAAATTCTTTGAGCAGGCAAGGAACAGCTTGGTGTCATCCACTTTCATGAATTTTTGTTCGTGTTTTTTCTTACCTCAATTTTCTTTTGCTTCTTTTCTTTCAAGAATTTTCTTGCGCTTTTTCGTTCATGTGTGTGTTTCACTCTACGCAGGAGTGGAGCGAGCGCGTAGTATCTCACGAGTCCATGTACGTCGACATGGCTCGCTATTCCATCGAGATCCCAAGGGGGTCGATCGTTCACGGGGGCGGGGGGACCCCCGGGGGGGGCCTGGGGTCCAGCGTGGACGCGACGGCCGACTGCCTCGTGGGATCCTACCGCAAGCTGAACGTCGACTAGATACAGTTGTACCTGTGGATTGTTGGGCGATACTGGGTTTGATCTCTCGATCGCCAACATCGACAAGATCTATTGTGTGCAATATTCGAGTGCGCCATAGAGGACAAAACACAGGTTTGATTTGGCGAAAGAAGTGATACATGGCGGAAAATATGCATTGAAAATATTGCAAGCGGTGAGGAATTATTTAAACTGAGCGCTTGTTTTTCGAGTCTGGATGACTTGAAAACTGTCACTGAATTGTGTCACTGAATTGTGTCACTGAATTGTGTCACTGAATTGTGTCACTGAATTCGGTTTGCGATAACTTATGCGCTCGTCATGTTTTGATCTTCTGTTTGTGTCTAGTGTCATAATTAGTTGGCTGTATCATTTATAGCTGTGTCATTCGCGAAAAATTCTCGACAAGGTTCAATGTGTGGCCGACTACTATTTAAACCCCTCTTCAAACAGTCTTATAATAAAGATATGAATAATTTTTGAATGAGATTCGTAGACTTTAGAATTGTCATATATATATTTATAATATGACATTTCATATTATACGGTCATGACTTCTTTGTAAATGTATTGTGTGTAGTATAATAGAGGTGTCGGATGGTGATCACAGCTAATACCTATACATAGATAACTGATTTGTACGACTACCTTGTTTGCATACTGTTTCCGGTCATGGGATATGTTTTCGCCATAATTTTGAAATAACTTTTTTCAGGAATTCCGTTGCGCCGTCCAGCGTCGTTGAATTGGGCTTGCGATAATTTTTGCTCGCTCTACGTTGAAATTTCGCTTTGTTTCTCGATTTTTTATTGATTTGCGCGTTGCTTTATTTCTAGCTAAATATTGATTATTATTGGTATTTATTTAACACCGCTCGTGTGGGTTCTGTTTCAATGGATTAGATCGTGTGGACGATGCTAGGATACTCTGCTGTTGATTCTGATTTATGAAGGTGAAACGCGGTATACATGTACTCTAAAACTTGAAATTTCTGCGTGCGTGTCATTTTGGCGGTTTTTGCGAATCGACAAAACTCACGATAATTACATGCGTGAAAATAATGCTATATATTGGGCTATTTATCATGGGGGGTCCTCAACAACGCAAAAATTAACTGCAGTAAAATTTCTAAGGGCCAACGCTGCGAAAATTACATGAAGCAAAAATTTCACGTTTTGCAGATGTAGTCACTACCTACAAGTATTAAGTGTTGGTTGTAGCAATGTAGCAACTATAATTACTAGCCGCGCTGGGTTGATAGATACGTCGTTGATAATGTAATCGCTTACTTTGGCTGCAATATGCATCACATTATGGATGGTTGAACCGATTGGATACCGAAACGGGTGTTAAATTATAATTATTGTTAATTAAATTATAAATAATATCATATACACGCCTCTCCACTAAATCTGTTTGTCGTTGTGGATCTGCGCCCATGTCGTGATATTTATGATATTGTTCAACGGTGCTGTCGTTAGTTGTGATTTCTCGCATAGAATAGCAAATTGATAGTCGTTTTAGATTTCTATTTATTTCTTATATCCATCAGCTCATCTTTGATCTCAATCGACAGCGTATAATTAATTTATATCAGTGGTTGGCGCTCAACGTTTAGAGGTCACATTTGAGATCACTCTTCACTTGTCACGAAGATCAAATATGGCCAGGGTTAGTTCTGAAGTCTTGCTCCTGTTCTGGTTCTTTCTTGGCATTCGCTGCGCGGGTGCGCGTACAGTCTTGCATTTAGATATCGTTGAACTCTTACCGATTGTAGGCTTTTTTAATTTCACGAACGAGTAGTTTTGTATTATTCGCTGAGATTTGTGTGTAAATGGCTCGGAGCGTATTGAACTCGTGAATGGATAAGCATGCATTCCTCATTTGATTCTTTATTCAATTCGCATTCGTCGGTTATAAAATTCTAGCGTCGTGGACCTACTGTATTGCAAAAAAAGTCATAAAATAATTTAACCGCTACCGCATTAAACTATTTTCACCATTATACGCGTTTGTGTTAAATATTTGAAAGGTGTCTTATTTTTATCAACATTTTTATAGTAGCCTATGTCTAGGTCTATGGGCAGTAGCGCATGAACCAAAGACTAGATCGAAGCTACATGTAGCCTGTTTAGCTCATTGCAGGCATATCAAAGAAGGGCATCACAGAAGACGGTTTAGCATAAGATATAGAAGGCTTTTATACCGGCGATTGTTGAATGTTTTTACGGACTCCTAAGCTACGAGCTGCTGCAGTCGGCTTCCAGTGGTTTCGTAGCCTGTTATCTAAACAGAGCCTTCAGGATATTTGACGGCGCTAGGATCAGAGATGGCAGAACGTCAGAGCTTTGGCTAGACCGCTGGAGGTATCAGTCTATCAAAGCTACTTTAGTTTCAGGAACGCCAGCAGCTACGTGTTATGTAGTCTACGTGCACATGTAGATGTAGGCTCTAGGGCCCACCTGTCCGACTAGGGGAAGGGGGTTCAAACGATGCGTTATTAAAGGCTATCCAATGCAGATAGGGCGATCGTCGAACATTAACGTGAGCCTGCATGTAGTTTGAGCACCTCTAGGCCTACATGCACACGTAGGCTAGACGAAAGTTAAATGTAAATGAACACTGTTCGCCTGCATGCGATCACTTTGTCAATGGTTGCAAGTAAAACACGACGGAGGTAAGTAAATTTGATAATTTGATATAATATTCCCGACTTAGTCTATCTATGCACGCATTTTGAAAGAAAAATCGTAACTTCAGTAAAATTACTACACCGAAAACTTGAACGCTATTTTAAGAAATCATGATAGCTCTTCCAATCCACCACTAGCTCTGAAACTATGTTCATTGCACCCCCCCCGCCCCATCCCCCACCTCCTCGCACTTCTCATTTTTTATGAGATGCAACTTGCAAGACCCGTAGAGGCTGTTCCCAGAACTTTCTGTTGAGTCTATAGCCGTTTCTGTTTCTTCGTTCGTATAGCGCAGAGGTAGCCTAACGCAGTAGGCCGAGCTTAGCCTACACGTATGCAGCTAAGAGCTTAGCGTTTGAACATGACATAGTACAGCGATTGTCCTATGGCCTAGCTCGTCCGCCTGGTTTCTAGAGTGATGCAGCTATTATCTGATTCAATACTATAGGCCTAGCCTAGTTAGTAAACGTAGGCCTAGTTACTAACTCTCGTAGTCCAGAATCACTACACAAGTCACGTGCGCATTGGAATCGAATACAATCGACTTAGACTCTAACGGTAAACAACACGCATCCAAATAGGCATACTTATACATAAACTGAATTCATCCTCCCATGATGTGTTAAACCTGCATGTAGCTTAAACATGACCCTGATTCGTGTTCTGCGTTAACTATTAAAGCAGCAAAGTTAAAATCTTAGGCTACAGGCCATTGTCTTACTATATAGCTGTAGGCCTCGTATAGTCACAGGCAATGGGTGCAGTAGAAAATCTAGCATGTAGGCCTCTATAGTTGTTAGCGTCTTGCACCAGACTTTAGTCGCTTTACAGAATATGCATGTATCTATCGTTCATGGCCTACTAGCCTAGATGCTTGCAGTTATTGATGCAATACGTGTACAACGTACATGTACTTGACTGTATATGACAGCATAGAATGTGAGCAGCTTACTTATAAACGAGCCTCACAAGCTTAAACAAAAATGGTTTTATCTCGCTTCAAACTCTCTCATTACGGCTTTCTATTTATGACGATCTTGTGAAAAACATTTGCAGCGCAAAAAACGGTGTATCGCAAACCTTTGGAATTAAATCCCCGGTCGCCTCGTTCTGAAGCAAGCCATACAAGCGCCACGCTATTTCGAGCGACATTAATGCGAAATTGTTGACAAAGCGACCGAGCGTTTGCTGATTCTCATAATGCCTAGGCACGCTGTGAAATTGCATCGACTGAATGAAAGTTATTTGGTTGATTCAGATCAACGGGCTAGACCTAACTCCCTAACTCCCGATGCACTGTCGATGCATCGACAGCTTTATCGAGCGGATCGATAGCGACATGTCATGTCGCTATCGAAGGCTATTTAACACCAAGCAGCCCACTAAAATCAAACCAACGTGGAGATGAGGCGCACGGGTATAGCCTACGGTTATCGACATGTTGTTGGCTTTGATGTGACAAATTGTGCTTTGACATAGTCTAGGCTAAATATGAAAATAACAAACAATCAAACGTATGAAAATGTACTTATCCGGGCCTACTCCTCATACATCTCTTGCAGGTCTATTCCGAGTTCAGTAGTTTCACAGTAAACTTTGGACCATACCAGCTCGCGATCATGCTGGTGGTTGTTTGTCCGCCCAAAGTGGCGAATGAAGTTTAGTATACAATTTTATGCCATACGAATGCGGTAATAAACACCGTTGTCCAGAATTCGCGTGACGTGGCTACAAGATGCAGGTGAGAACCAAGTTCTTCCTCATCGACCAACTCTTCAACTATTTCCTCTTCACGCCCCTCGTCATCCTCTTCTGGTTCGGGACCTACTCTTGCTTCGACACGCTAGTCTTCGATAGGGTCTCTTCCCGTCTGCAGGGTGCAGTCATTCTCTTCTCGTTTGGACTCGCCGTCGAGTTTACATTCGCCTATTGGCAGGACGCCATAGCGGCCGTGATCCGGGGAGGCGGAGGAGCGGCGGGGGGGCAGGGGGGCACCCAGGGAAGGCAAGCGGGTACTGGTATTACCTTGTATTAATCTGAAGCCATTGTTGGAGGTGGTATTGTTAATGATCAGCAGTCCCTGAAGCGGGGTTTCAATATGTCTAATTGGCTGCCTGCTCTTGTCGCATCTCGGAAACTTTGAAAGAAGCGCTCAGTAGCGCTTGTTAGTTATATCAGTGAACAGTAAATCTGCAATTTACTGGCTACACGATTGTACAGCATATAATTATAGCAGTAGCCTTCTGCACGAATGATATTCACCTCACAATGTAGGCAATATTCAATATTCGCGCAATATTCAATATTTGCGCAATATTCGATATTCGCGCAATATTCAATATTGGCGCAATATTCAATGTTCGCGCAGTATTCAATATTTGCGCAATATTCAATATTCGCGCAGGAATGAAGCAGCTCACGATATTATTGCCAAAGTATAATCTGATCATTGGGCTAATGATGACCTAGATCGACACTATTGAAACAACGCTATTAGGTATAATATTGTATCGAAGGCGCTGCAGAACTTGTAGGTCAACGCAGTAGCATTTCTGCATGGATCATATATTGTCCAGCAGGCCTCGGTCTGATCGGCTTGCTCTACACTCGCGCGTACAACTACACTCTCGCCGTCGCCAACATCGCCCACTATCGAGGCATCCAAGAACTCTACGACCTCTACCTCGGACCGGGGGCGGCGGGGAGCGAGGGCTTAGCCCCGGAGGACGGGGGCCTGAGGACCGCCGTGCAGACGGCTGCGACGGCCATGTTGGTTCTGTGGGGGTTGAGGGCAGGGCGCAATCTGACGGCCATTCCGTTCTGCGTCAGTCTGGACACGGACACAGAGGGGTGGTTCGATACCTGCACGCTCTTTCAATCTCAGGTGAGCGAGGCGTTTTTCTCAAAGTAATTATTTATTGCCTGAGGCGAAGTTGTGTTATAGTCAATTGGATATACTGTCAACAATTAAATTTTCACATGCATGTAATTTAGGGGAATTTTGCTAAGTGTTAAAAATTTGCAAAAATTGCATGCAGCAAAAATAACTCAGTGGAAGCTATTTACAACGGGGCAATCCTCAAAAGCGCCAAAATTAAGTGCAGCTAAATTCTAAGAGGCAAAACCGCCAAAATAACACACAGCAAAATTTTATGCTTTGCAGTAATACTTACAATTTGCTATCTAACCGTCGGTTTTGCGTACAATACCTGCTAGACTTAACCTCTTCATTTCATTTACGATAACCATATTGTGCTGTGCTGTGCTGTGCTGTGTTGTGTTGTGTTGTGCTGTGCTGTGTTGTGTTGTGTTGCATTGTGTTGCTCGCGTGCGCTGCGCAGAAGTCACGTGGAGTGACGCACCTAGCGGACACCCTCGTCACGGTGGCCGTGGTGTGGACGCTCGGTCCGCTGCACTGGATCACGCTCGGGTATGTGTTCGACCTGACCGTGTTCCCCGACAACGCCACAGACTCGATGGTCGCCTCTGTGGTGCTGGGGTACGGGGCGGTGGCGGCCTGCACGGCCCTGCAGGGCAGGGTGAGGGCGCTGTCACACAGGCTCCACTCTCAGAACAGGTCAGTTTTGAGGAGGCTTGCCAAGGTGTATTTTGAACCAATAAATCCTCTGCAGACCTCACCCGCAGACACATGCTACAGACTGCAGATTTCTATAGAATAGTCGATTAAATACATGTACCTATAAAATAGTCAATGAATAGATTATTACCTGAAGCAAGTGATGACTTTGCTGTAAGTAATTTTTTATGCAAATATATTATTTTGCCATGCAAATCTAGATTTTTATTCGTCTTTAAAGTCGTATGCGTATATATGTTTGCTGCACATTTTGTGTGAATGCAATATGCAATGCGCTGCACAATACATGCAATGCAATGCAATGCAACTTTGTGTGCAATGCAACGTACATGTTGCCTTTAGGTTCTCAATAACGTCATTAGATGCCGAAACAGACTCCAAACCCATTATTATTGTTATTGTTATTGTTATTGTTGCAAGAGGAAAAAATATGCAGAAATTTCTAAACATGGGTCCTTGCTGTCCAGAAATAGAAAAATTGTGCCACACTTGATAGAAATATATGCCATAGGTTTCGTTTCAAACATTTGCGACTCTACTAAGGGCCGTGAATATTCCGGCCGTGTCTAGCGCTCTGAAGCATACGATTATCTCAACTATTTTGAAATTATCATTTGGTGTTTATTGTATCGGAAACAACGCCCTTGACGCTGTCTAGGACTCGACTGAACCGGTCTCTGTACTGAATTGTTTTACAGTTTATGAGCAGGGCTGTGTTCTATAGGGAGTGACATCATGTGTTACAGTCCGCTTGCATACTGCAGCATTGTAGACTTTGCTTGCATTTATAATGTCGGTTACATTAAATAAATCCAAGCGTCTCATTATTATGATATAGCCCTATAGTCCCGATGCCCTCCCTCCGCTGTAGACACCTGGTAAAGGTCCTGGTGGAGGATGCGTACATCTACGTCGCCACGGCCGCCGTCATCCTCTCCTGGAAGGGGGTCGGCATGGCCGTCGACTCCCTCGCCCGCCAGTTCCCCCTCACCTTCGGGGGGCAGGACCACACGGGCCTCTGCGCCCAGCTGGGGGCCTTCCTGCTCCTCTCCGCCTGCTACGCCTCGGCGTCCCTGGTCGGCAAGGGGGCCGAGTGGGACGGGGGGCAGCCGGGGGGCGCAGGGGTCGAGTTTTCCGTCGATTATTTCGGGCATTTCTTCGGGGATTTCATCACAGAGAGAGAGAGGGGGGAGAAATTGAAGGCGCAGTAGTGGAGAAAGTGGAAGTGCGGACGTGGAGAAAGCGGAAGTGCGGAAGTGGAGAAGTGCGCAATGCCTGCATGGCTTGTAATATTTGCCTTTTAACCTTTTTTAAAAGGGATTGTTGAACTTTGAAGTCGGAATTATGCGTTTGCTAAATGCTTTTGTTACGATTCAAAGTTTAGAATATTATTTGACGAATGCATGGTTTGCCGTTCTCAGCCTAATAGCCCAACGATGCTGCTAGGCTGTGAAAAATCGATGCGAACGCGTGGTTTTACTATTAATTATTACACCGCATACTTCGTCATTTAGTTAATTTATTGTAGATAAATAGTAGTTTTTATAAGATGAAAGTAGATCTAGTCCGTGTAATTTGCGTGTTGCATTTCAGTGATTTTGTTTTTCTTTTTCCGTGATAGTATAATTATAAAGGCTCCTTCCAACCGTCTCGAGTTTGCATAGATTCATTGCCGTTTCACAACTTTTAAATTGTTGTCCTATGCCTCAATTATTTTTTATTCAAATATATGCATCAGCCATGATACACTAGTAACTGTTATCTTCGCATTATATCCAAAAGCCGCGGAATGACTCAATCACGGTACTATAGTGACCAGCCACGCTTTGGATTATGCTCTTAATTATGCTCCAAACTATGCTCCAAATTATGCTCTTAATTATGCTCTTAATTATGCTCCAAATTATGCTCCAAATTATGCTCTTAATTATGCTCTTAATTATGCTCCAAATTATGCTTCAAATTATGCTCTTAATTATGCTCTTAATTATGCTCCAAATTATGCTCTTAATTATGCTCTTAATTATGCTCCAAATTATGCTCTTAATTATGCTCCAAATTATGCTCTTAATTATGCTCTGAGGTATTCTTTATTGGTTGCATAAAAAGGCGTATTGCGCGGGCAGGAGAAGATTAGGCCCGCCTACACAGCGCCTAGACAGCCGGTATCGCTACTGTAACTGTGTTGTGGTTGTGGCTGAGTAGCACAGAGCTGAGTAGCAGCAGCTGTCTCGCGCCCGCGCGTCACTCAAATGACGTCATCGGCGCACCGACTGTTCCGGTTGGCGCGCCGTGCCGCGAGTACACACTGCGTGGCTAAGCGTTACCTACTCGCAGAATAATTTTGCATCGAAGTATCTCTAGCGGGTGCTATACGTGTCATGTTGCGCTGTTTGAATTAAGATATGGTTTGGCGCGGTTTTTCAATAAGAGCTGGCCATCAAGCGCGCTCAAATAGCCTACGCCTAACTTAGGCCAAATAAATTATTTGGAAATTAATTAAAGATTAAAAATTTGAAAAGAAAAAAATTAAAAATTATTTCCAGCTCACAGTAGATTTAAGCCGCCCAACCTACAAAGTAAAGATGATTGACACTCAATAAGGTGCGCCTGCAAGTAGCTCATCAGCCCCAATCACAAAATTAGAGGGCTTTAATTGGCCTGAAAGGTCTTGAAAACGCCTTGGCCTGATAGATCTGAAAAACGCTTCCGATAAAGCTATGTCAAATTTAAGCGAGTTTTTTGCAGCCCAGAACTTCCTGAGCGTGTCGCAGCTAAATACTGGTCAGTGTCTATTGCGGGTTACATTTGTTCTGTCGGTACCAGCAGTGCTCAGTCGCCGTCTGTAGTTTGCATTGCCTTGATCCGCTCCGCCCGCTCTAGCGAGGTCAGTGCTCGCTGCTCGCCGCAGTGGGAGGGATCCCAGGCACACTCATCCAATACGTGCCACACCGCTACTTGGCCTGCCTGCTCGGTGTATCGTACGGATGACGATCATGGGATGACAAAGGGGGCGATGACCCTTACAAAACACTATGGCAACCATTATTGAACCGTTTCATCTCCAATAAAATGGTCCCCATAATTGTTGAGCGATTCATTTGTTCCTCGCTCTCCACACCTACGATTCAGCAATCGATGTTATTCTATCTCCCGTTGTATGACATAGGCCAGGCTAGGCCAGGCCCGGCCAGGCCAGGCCAGGCCAGGCCAGGCCAGACGAGGCCAGGCCAGACCAGGCCAGGCCAGGCCAGTTGATAGATTTGAATCGCGGTAGGCCCATATTCTACATACATGTGCAATTTATTGCAAAGGCTTATGCGTTCATTAAATGCGAGTGATTAAATAGCATTGAATAGCATTGAATAGCATTGAATAGCATTGAATAGCATTGAATAGCGTTGAATAGCGTTGAATAGCGTTGAATAGCATTTTTGACAATAGCTATTTCCCCCCCCCCCAACAATCACAAAACATCGCGTTTCTCCCCTGCTCTCGCGCAGCTATGTTAGGCATAACGCCGACTCGGCCTAGGGCCTCGCCGCTAACCAGCCAACACTACGAATAGGCTGAGCAGTTTTTGTTGAGATTTTATCCGGGACTTGTATTATGTGCATGTATCCGGAGATTGCTATCCGAAATCAAATCGATCAAAATTAGGCCTAGGCTACTAACTTCTTAGGCTACTTGGTTTCAGAGATAGATAACTGTTTGTTGAAGATTGGACCTGTGGAGTTTAGCAAGTGTAGAAAAGTAAAAGTAGAAGTGTAGGAGTGCACTGAAATAATTGAAGCAGTGAGGATGAGTGAAGGAAGTGCGCCGACTAGAGTTGAATTGAGGCGGGAGGGACCCAACCAGCCGTGGGGCTTCAGGCTTCAAGGGGGCATCGACTTCCCCACTGCGCTGTCCATACAGTCGGTAAGTGTCCCATAATCGCATTTTTTCGTGTAGGCTATTCTATATACGTGAAACCTTGGTCAACGGTACATTGCCGTGGATAATATCTAGCAAAGCAACTCTATGAGTGATATGAAGATACCATTACACATAGAACGAGAAGTATACTTTTAAGCGGATTTATTACTTCGTTGTGGCATTATCGTCCGAATGCTCTTCAGTTGCAACTTACTTTATATTATACGTGACGTTGCAAACATTTTATTTGTGAATAGATCTACTGTTTGTCGTCGACATGAGGAGTTAGCCCCAGCCTAGAACTGGATGAGTGTTCTGATCAATGATAATTATGAGACTTTCTTGAAGCTTTCATTCTGATCTGGCCAGTCGTGGATTAATTGTTATGTGGCAATTGCTAATGGTACCTCGTTGAGCGCCATGGATCTACTAAAGGCTATAACGCATAGTGTTTGAAAGCCGCATAGTGTTTGAAAGCCGCATAGTGTTTGAAAGCCGCATAGTGTTTGAAAGCCGCATAGTGTTTGAAAGCCGGTAGCTACTAGCTATTGCCCGATCAAGTGCCAGTTTAAAGTTTTTGCCATACAGTATCATTAACATAAATACTGATAGGCCTTCATGCATAAGCCAGTAGGCTATGCGAAAAAACAGCGAAATATTCAAAACCGTTAACATTTTACTGTAAACAGTACACCTAATGAACTGATCTCCACTTTTAAGTGAACTATTCAATTGCATTCTTGTAACTGTTGTTAACTATTTGAATTTCTAAATTAGAAATTTGCACACTATTATAAGGCTACTTTCCATGCTGAACACTCAACACAGATGATGGGGTGGTGGAAATGCCTTCATAATTTACAGCGCTCTGTAGACTGCTGGATTCCACTGCCAGTGTTCACACACAGGAGGGGTGTTTGTTTAGACTGGAAGTGCTTAACCGCCATGTAGTGTAATACCGGCACATAGGCCACGCTATACTGCAGCAGGAAACCACGCATGCCTCAAATCTCTGAATACTGAGTCCTTGTATTCCTTGCAAACCGCAGACTCAGGCTACTAGTCCAGCCTTAGCCTTTTAACACTGTACTTGTAGGCCTGCAGCAGTAGCTGTAGCACAGTTACTACTTTAGGTCTACAAAAAACAGATCATTATAGAGATTAGGGAACAGATCATAGAGAAGAGATCATAGAGAACCGATCATAGAGAGATTAAGAGAACCGACAATAGAGAGATTAAAAGAACCGATCATAGAGAGATTAAGAGAACCGACCATAGAGAGATTAAGAGAACCGATCATAGAAAGATTAAGAGAACCGATCATAGAGAGATTAAGAGAACCGATTACCATGCACCACTAATTTCGCCCATTTCTTCAATCCATTTCCCCTAGGCTACGGTATATTATCTGTATATATCTCTCCGGCCGCCGCCTTCCCGCGGTATAGGAATTTGGTAGTACAGTGTTTCAAGGTGACGGTTGCATGAATTGTTTGCTGAGGTCTCTACTCTGAGAGCTAGAGTCTATTTCTGGTCCAGCGCTTGCTTTCTGCGCTCCAGTACGCTCCAAGCTAGCGGAACTTTATGGGAGCAGCTACTTGGGTTCATAAGCAGGAATTTGTAATAAGAGGATCAGGAGGGAAGGCGATGCAAATATTATCAGTAATATATATACAAATATTTCAGTAATAGTGCTGCAATAGTTTTGGTGCTTTATTTGCTGATGTTTGCTATTATCTTCCAATTTAATAGTAAGAAGTCTATTCATTCAAAGACACAACGCGGTGTGTATTTTGCACTGTGTTATGTTAAACTGCTTTAGAAATGAATAAAAGATAATGCAGGATAGTAAAACACTGTGAACAAATGCACAACAGTGCTAATCATAAGCTGTTGCTCAGTGACCAAATCGCAATGGAAATGATGGTTCGTACCAAAAAACTGAAGATAAAAGAACCGCAGATACACAATTTTTACAACATGTGTAAGTATAGCAAAGCTAAATAGCGTTCATAGGAGGCTATAATCTGGTGCCGTGCGCACTACGCAGGTCAACCCGGGCAGTATAGCGGAGCGCGCGGGTGTCATGGCGGGGGATGCAGTGCTGCAGATCAACAGCCGTTCCTCGGACGAGTTGGAACACGAGGGGGCGAAACAGGAGATCATGGCGTCCGGGAACAACGTCGCCCTCATCATACAGCGGTGAGTCGCGTTAAATCTGACTGTGGTATGTGGAGTAAAGTTGATCGTATGTTTTGCGTATTAAAAGTATAGCTAACTGACTAACCTCATTTTTTTGTCGTTTGGTCTGTCAATGTCCGTGTCTTCACACCAGTTTAGATGTTTACGCGACGCATTTGACGAATTTAAATGCCGAGGACTTGTCGCGTGGCAGAGCGCTGAAAATTGATCATTATTTATCTCGGCATCAGAACTTGATTTTTGATTAAAATACTGGGATAGTAGATACCCCAAAGTTGCTGAAAATTACCCGCTTTCATAATTGGCATGAAATGAATCTTATACATTCTTATATCAAGGTTGAGAAGTTAACTGGAGGGGTTCAACCTCGCCCCCACACCGTATATGAAATCAACCCCCGACTTTTCGCTCGATATGCAGGGGAGCGGTAAAAATCTGGAAGCCGAAGGTGACGCCCATGTCGGAGCTGAAGCCCAGAGAGATGAACCTCATCAGTGGCGAGCTTGACCCCCAGCAGTACGTCCAGAGGACCTCGCTGGCTGCTGATAAACAGGTTTCTCAGCTTGTTCTTGTGCTTCACTTTACAGAATAATGTGAAGAATAGCTTAACTTAGAAGCTATTCAACTTGAATGAGCGAGTATAAGTGTAACAGGCGTAGTGGAAGCGTAACAGGCGTAGTGTAAGTGTACCAGGCGTAGTGTAAGTGCAACAGGCGTAGTGTAAGTGCAACAGGCGTAGTGTAAGTGCAACAGGCGTAGTGTAAGTGCAACAGGCGTAGTGTAAGTGCAACAGGCGTAGTACACCAAAAATGATGATTCGATGTACACTTTATGCTTAATCTGAATGCTGAGATTAGTCATGGGGCGTGTGACTATGGCGGCTTAGGCTTACGCAGTTTTAAAACCTGAGCAGTTGCACTACGCCTGTTTCCAAATTAGTGAGCGTAGCGCTACCAATTTTTTCGCACTAAACTTACTGTAATCCTGCGCATAAATCATGATGATACTTTGCCCCTGCAGGAGGTGCAGCACATTGGCAGCGGCTACAACCGCACGGCGCGCCCCTTCAACGAGGCATTCGGGGCTCCGGCTGGCGCTCCCCCGCGGGGGGCGGGGGGGCAGGGCGGCTGGGGGAGCGGGGGGGCTGGGGGGCAGACTGTCCCGGCGATAGTGAACGCGCAGTACAACACTCCAATCAACCTCTACTCGGCGGATAACACGGTGGACACGTTCCAGGCGCAGTCAAATATTCTCACTCAGGGCATGCAGGGGTGAGTGTGGAGAGCAAGGGTAACTCTGGCAGTTAGACTGGTACCAGGCTTAGCCCCTTTGAATAAGGAATTAATCTATGGGCTCATTAGGTTTCTGACTGGCTAAAGTGAAACAGTTTATTTTTTATTTTTTGTATGTATGCATGTATGAATACTGAACTTGTAACTCACCAAAGATATGTCATGCAAACGTAGATGGAAAAACATCATTCCAGGTGCGGGAAAAGTATAATGGCATCCGTTCATCAGGCTAAAGAGCAAATTTACTGTCCGCGTTTATATAATGGCATCTATTTCATCAATGTTTTCATGAATTAGAACCCGCATTAATTTGTTTTTTAATATTAACCGGTCTTAGAATCAGTTTCTTCTGAATTATTTTTATTGATTTCTTTATTCCTCTACTTTTTATACTACTGTCCGTATGCATTTGCGTATATTTAAGTTTAAGACTCCGGTGCAGCCTAACGTGTAAGCTAGCACTACTTTCTTAAATTGGGCAATTGGTTTATCTTCCCTCCAGTATTTTATTTTCACTTGCATCCTGTGCAGCGTTGGTCCCTATCAGTCAGCCGCTGGTAAGTTTGCTGTGTGTGGGAAGTTGACCGTTGGTAGCCTAGCAGCAATTTGCTATAATGTTGTTAACATGTGCTTTAGAACTGTTTTATCCAGTGCATGGTGTGCCGTGTGGGATGTTGAAGGAATCTTGCAGGTTTTTTTCTAACAATAGATAGTAACACAATATTTTATGGCCTATAATGAAATTATAGGCTATAAAATGTATAGGTTTTAGGTGTGGGTGGATCTTTTTGCATCTCGTTTAACTGTTATATTTAAGTCGAGGTAGCTGTGACCATTTGCAACGATTTTGTGCCATCGCTGAACATTAATTTTGTCTTTCTTTGTCATGCGCTGAAACCGTGTTCGATAAATGGATCTAACAACAAAATTTGAAGCGTTCCAATTGTGTTTACGATGCAGCAGCAGTGATGGCGTCCTTGTATACCTCTCCTTTTTGCATGCGTGTAGGCTACTAAACAAGAGTTTATTGTGTGTGCTAAAAATGTTTGAATATACATAGTTTAACAAACGGTATTCAGAGTTTTAGTGCAAAGGCCTATGAAAAATGTCTCCTGGGCAGTTATGATAAATAGTTCACTAGCATTAGTGATTTTTGTTATCAAAGAGAAACTTACGTTACTTTTTCATATATTTCTCGTTCCCACACTTACAAACTAACGTCAATTAATTGTTTTATTCCCCCTTATTTTCTTCAGCCTATCTGTCACCACCGATCCCCCATCTCACACCGACCCCCCCGGATATTTACCAGCCCCCTGCGCCCCAGCCAACCGAGCCCCTTCTCCGAATCAGCTCGGCGGGGGCTGCACTGCCCCTCCCGGGGTCTTTAGGCGCCCCTCCCCAGTTCGCCTTGTAACCGCGGGAGACGAAGAATCCATCGGGGCTCAAAAATCTGCGGTTCTCAGCGAATTGAAGAGAGTTGAGGAGGGGGGAGGGGCCCCCAGGGGGTGGGGATCAGAGGGTGGGGCGGCCACCAAGCAGTCGAGGACATTCAAGATGCTGCGGCAGGGGTTGGGGGAAGAGGAGGAGGGGTTGCAGGGGGGCGGAGAGCCCCAGGGGAATGAGGGGGGGCACGATGGAGAAGGTGTTTTTGTTCACTGATTTGTTTTGAATTTCTGCGGTTTTGATTTTTTGCTTTGTTAATTTTGATTGCATGCATAAAATTGTTGATAATAAAAAATTTGCCGTTTGTGTGATCTGTTTGCATGTTAGCGTATAGTAGATTTGATCAAAATGTGAATTCGCAGCGAGAATGGCTGTTTTTAACTGTTTCTGAGATAATTTTTGTGTTTGAATGCTATCATCTCTTAGTTCCTTTGTTCATAAGTTATTAATTACTTATGCACCGTGAACGTTGAACGAATTACATTGTTCATCGCAATCGTTGTGAACAAAGCATTGCTTCTAATTCATTCTCATATTCTTTTTTTTGCGTTTTGCCAGCATTTCACCGTTTTGTTGAGCTTGTTGAAATAAATCTGGAATTGAATGATACCTTATTATGGTGCTTAAATTTAAAAGAACTTTTATGTTGTTCAGCATTTTTTACAGTCTACAAAAGCCCTAGTAGGCCTAATATGCAGGGGGCGTTGCCATGGTTGCAGGGGGCGTGGCGGGGGGCGGGGCGGGGGGAGGGGCGGGGGGTATCAGGTCCGTGAAGGCGCCGGTGTTTGACCCGAGTCACCACGAAACGATGCAGGCCCAGCACATGGTCTGCAAGATCTGCGGCACCCTCGTAATGTAAGTGAGACTTCATCATGGGAGTGAGAGAGAGTGTAGTCATGCGAGTGAGAGTGTAGTCATGCGAGTGAGAGATAGTGTAGTCATGCGAGTGAGAGTGTAGTCATGTGAGTGAGAGAGAGCGTAGTCATGCGAGTGAGAGAGAGTGTAGTCATACGAGTGAGAGATAGTGTAGTCATGCGAGTGAGAGTGTAGTCATGCGAGTGAGAGAGAGTGTAGTCATGCGAGTGAGAGTGTAGTCATGCGAGTGAGAGATAGTGTAGTCATGCGAGTGAGAGTGTAGTCATGTGAGTGAGAGAGAGCGTAGTCATGCGAGTGAGAGATAGTGTAGTCATGCGAGTGAGAGAGGGTGTGGTCATGCGAGCGAGAGAGGGTGTGGTCATGTGATTTCTTTCTCTGGAAACTTGCGATTGACTCTGATTGCAACATGATTGTGTTGACTGCAAATTAAAGATACTATTACTGTAGTGAGTGAGACATCGTAGTCATTTGAGTGAGAGATCATAGTCGTCAGAGCATGGTGTTACAAATGTGTCCTTTTTTGCTCGATCCATGAACTCTTGAAATTGTATGCAATTGTCTTAATAAATTTATATTAAATTTAAATTTATTGTCTTAAATAAGCGATAAGTTGAAATTTGTAGCGCCTCCCCGCATTATGTAATGTAAAGTGTGAGTCAAAACTGCTTTTATGGGCCACTTTTGTACATTATTAGCAACCGGGGTTGATGTGGTTGCAGCGGGGTGTTTGTGCGCATCAAGGGGGAGCCCATGCACCCCGAGTGCTTCAAGTGTTGCCGCTGCGGCAAGAACCTCAAGAACCAAGGTCTGCTACTTGCTTCACAGTTATTAGTTGAGGAGTTTCTATTGCTTTTGCGTGTTTTGAAGAAACAGGTCAACACATATTTTATCGGGACTAGACTTAACCTTGATTGCCTGAGATGAAATATAAAGTAATTTAATTGTTGGGTGCAAAACCATGCAGTTATAGTGTCTTGTGTGTGTTGTTGCCACAGGCTACTTTCACATAGAGGGCAAGATGTACTGTGAGCCCCACGCTAGGGAGGCGGGCCAGGCTGCGCAGGGCCCCGACATGCACGCCGTGCCTGTGTACAGGTAAGGAAGGCTTCAGTGCAAAGTTTGATAAACACTACTGTAAAGACTTGCTGATGCTTAGGTAATCTCCTGAAAATATGTGTTCGTTGAATCAATGACAGGTTATTAAATGATGATTAACAAGCAGAAAAATTAGAGTTGCTTTTTTTGCTGATTGCTGGAATGTCTTTTAGTATACTCTGATTAAAATTTTATTTCTACAGTGTAGCTGACTATTGGAGGCGTTTTCTATGGTTTGATTCTGATCTTCCAGTTGATTATCCATACGATTCAACTTAGCCAACGATGCCTTTTCCATCACCGCTGACATGACTTATCGGTGCGTTATCGGTGCTGCACTGTAGTTAAAAAAAAAATTGTACTGCTGGTGTCAATTTGCAATATACAAATTGAGCGGTGTGATTCTGACATAATTTTATCTTTGCATCCGTTCAACGATCATCATGCGCTCTCGAGTTCTATTCTAGATTTTAGTAGGCTATAGATAATTAGTTTTAGTATAGATAATTTGATATTGGTAACTTTTATCTCTTTTTTCTAGATAATTCACGTGAGGAATCAGCGTAAAATGGTGGACGGATGAATCCCGTTCAGAATCCACTTGAGAAAAAGGAACTCTGAACGGAAATATCTAGAGATGTGCATCGAGCGTAGACTTAATTTGAGTCGTGTCTATTTTGCTCTTGTTCTGTTTCAGTAACGATGCCTCTTTTTTCTCATTTAGGCCTACTCCTATAGCTTTTGAGATCTTAACTTTGTTATCAGGTTACTTTGACTGAAATTTAACTTACTGCAATTTTGTTGTGTTAAATTAGCACAGGCCTTTGTGGTATGAAGTCAATTGTCTGACTTAGAATTGTTGAAAGTACTTATACTATAGTGTGATATTAAAGGTAGTTATTATATTGTAAAGGGATTTGTAGTCAGGGAGTCTTCTAGTTTTGCTTTACATTGATGCAGCTTCAATTCTAGAATACTTGATTACTGCAACTTTTTCTGCTACTCAGAATGGCTGATTGGTGCCTTTGCTTGTTATGGTACCGGTAACGTTTGTGAAAGAATCCTGTTATTTTCAAGTACAACTATTCTCTGTCACATGAACTCAAGAGAAGATTTAGGTCGAGGTTGGTCTATAAACTGACCAATCAGAGCAGGTGAACCATGATTAGATATAGATTTTAGGATGGATAACCTGCGCTGATTTGTCAGTTGTGACTCAGTTTAGATCCTGAGTGCTACTCAGGTGCATGCAACTGATGATTAGAGGCTATGGATTTTTAGAAGTGTAGTTAACTTGAAAAACTGGTTAAAAACTCAGCTGAGTTTTTACAAGCTAAGGCTGAGTCTCAGCTAAGGCTGAGTTTTTTAATCGAGTGTTAAAATTAAATCCGAGGTCATGACGTCATCACACATAATCGGCGCGCTGAAAACTTGATCTATTGTTAATTTAGCGCCATGTGATTGGTTTTTGCAGAAGAAATCTCGGATAAAAATTAACGCTAGATGGAAAAACCCAGCCTAAGTGATTTGGCACTGAAGTCTTGCTCTAAAATGCTATTTGGATGCTAACGACGATGCTAGTGTATTACTTTCTTCTTTGTGACAACCTGATATTAAATGTTTTAACAGTTAAATATTCTTCCCTCAAAACACAAATAGATAATACAACGTTGGCCTATCATTATAATCGGAGCATAATTCATAATTATGTAATTCACACCATAAATTCGCATCGTAATTCGGACGGTAAAGCAGCACGATGCAAAAATCGTGTAAGCGATAGATTATCCTTTCCGCAAAATATCATACGACGAAGTGATAACTTTATAAATGCGTAAAATTGAGAATTCGTATTATTACGGTAACACTATCATGACAGGTTCAAAACGTGAAAACCCACTCGCCTATCTAACCAACGCTGCCGTACTGGCATCGCAAGAGTTCCGAAAGTCGCGGATATTCAATAAGATTTATACGCTCGAAGAATATAGAAACTACTGCGGGTCATCGACGCATAATGTAAATCAATCCGTTACCATACTGGCATCGCTAGAGTCCAGCAAGTCACCGAAATGAATTCGTAATAGTTCAGTTTCACGCGTAATGCTACGCCTGCTCGTTTAAATTAGGCGTACAAATTGCATCTAACCTCGATTTTAGACTTACTACGCCAGCTAAACTTAACCCCTCCTGTTGCTTACTGAAACCTCCACGCTCTCCATATCGTCCGCGTTGAACAAATTTATTCACGTAGGGGCTTCAGTGTAGGCGCGTAGGTCGCAGGCCCTAAACAAACAAACCACGCGAGCTTATTTTAGGAAGCAGACAACGCAAAAAGCATTTGTATGTATGTATGTATATTGCACTTTTAACGCACCAAGAATATGTCATGCAAACGGAGATGGAAAAACATCGT
>JAQIWG010000567.1:0-32126 GCA_034695025.1 Chamaedrilus cognettii
AGGGCTGAGCAGGAAAGTGAAAAAGAGGATTGTGAAGGCGGTGGTTTGGTCTGTGGCATTATACTGCGCTGAAACTTTGACTCTCAAGAAGGAGGACATCAGAAGAATAGAAGCATTCGTAATGTGGGGATGGAGAAGAATGGAGAAGATTAGTTGGACAGAGAGGGTAACAAATGAGAAAGTATTGAGGAGAGTGGGGGAAACAAGGACTATGATTGAAATGATAGTCAGAAGAAAGAAAAACTTGTGTGCTATAGAGGCCAAGCAGGGGGTGCAGACAAAGGTGGTTGTGTACTGTAGAGGCCAAGCACGGGGTGCAGACGAAGGTGGTTGTGTATTATAGAGGCCAAGCATGGGGTGCAGACAAAGGTGGTTGTGTTCTGTATAGGCCAAGCTTGGGGTGCAGACAAAGGTGGTTGTGTACTATAGAGGCTAAGCACGGGGTGCAGACAAAGGTGGTTGTGTATTATAGAGGCCAAGCATGGGGTGCAGACAAAGGTGGTTGTGTTCTGTATAGGCCAAGCTTGGGGTGCAGACAAAGTAGGTGGTGTACTATAGAGGCCAAGCATGGGCTGCAGACGAAGGTGATTGTGTGCTGTAGAGGCCAAGCATGGGGTGCAGACGAAGGTGGTTGCTGTGGACTTCACTGCTGGCCCGGAGATCTACCCGCGCATTGCTCGAGAAATGGAGGGCATTGATATCGCCGTTCTTGGTAGGCTGCCTAAGGATTGTGCCGATCTGCAGGACACTATGCAGATATGATTCTTTTAATATTGAATTCACGGGCTGATTTGTTACATACATGTGTCTCTTTTACTGAGCATTGGTAACTATACTCCGCATCTACGATTCAAGCAAACAATGTTATTCCATCTCCGTTTGCATGACATATTCTTGGTGCGTTAAAAGTGCAATATACATACATACATACATACAACTATTTTTATTGTAGTGATTAAATCGTGGATTTGGTTTTTGATGCATGTGTTGGTCATTATAGTCCGTAGTCTTCTCATGCATCATTTGATTTCTATGATTTTATTGTATCGTTCATTTGTGCAGCTATTTACAGTCGACATTTGATAAATATAGTTTAGAATTTTAATGCCTTGAATTAACAAGAAATCCAAAATGTCAGTGGAAACTCACACTAAGAGTGAAACTTTTTAGTAGCCCTTTATCATTTGTCATACTTTGTTTTCTTTAAATGCAAAAGTTATGGCAGTGTAAGTGTATGCTGCATGCTATGAGACAAAATCTAGTGAAATGGCGGCAATAAAAACCCAGAATCTTGGGGTTTATATGTGCGTCCCAAGAGTGAAACTTTTGCTAGCCTCTAATCATTTATCATACTTAATTTCCATTAGATGCAAAAGAAATGGAAGTGCGTGCTCGCTACAAAATAGAACCTTGTGAAGAAGCTGCAATAAAAACCCAAAGCCTTGGAATAGTATTGGCATCCCAAGAGTGAGACTGTTTTACTAGCCTTTAATCATTTACATTGGACCATGCGTTTAGTCCTATAGGCCTATAGCAAGCCTGCTGCTGGCTTTAAGGATTTGACTATTTGTTGACGTCATCATAATAAAACACGACATTGGCAGCGTGCACACCACCGCCACCGCAACTGTAACAGCCGCACACTTGCAGTTTCTATCTATATGCCGTTGAACAAACTGGTTACACTCACATTATACATACATAGTGTGAATTAATAATTACGAAGTCTAATTGAGTCCGTAGTGTGCTTAGTGAATCTATAAAATAGAATATGATATAGATTTAGATATGATAGAAAATAGATTGATAAGCTTCATCTGTGTTTGGTGCTTTCTTGTCCTGCAGTCAACAACGTGGGAATGTCGTACGAATTTCCAATGTTTCTCACTGAAATCAGAGACCAGGTAAGATTCCAATAATATTTGGCGCTTTGAAATGATTTTACTCTGTTCATCGGCACCTTGAAAGACTCTAACTCTGTTTTTGGTACTTTGAAAGATTTAAAATCTGTTCTTCACTTTGAAAGACTTTTTAAGATTTGTTATGCACAGTGCATAGTCACGGATTTGTGTCGGCTAAGAGAGATATTATCTCTGCTATATAATATTTTTTTTTGTAGCGGACAATAATGCAGCCAAAAAATTATATTTTACCTTCATAAAGATATTGAATGTGCCAGCTGAAATGATTGTCTTCTTAATAACACAAAGTCTTCAATTATTTGAGGTTGTTTTATAATTTTGAATTTTATGATTAATTTGTGTTTGCTGGTGCTTGCTGCTCGCAATACATTTCAAATAGTTCTGACATTCAATTAATGTCATCTTGTTTGCTGCAGCAACTACTCGATATCATCAACGTCAACTGTAATGCCGTCACCATGGTAAATGAATGTTCCTCTTGAGTAATGTTGCCCCTGCAGGCCGGGGAACAAAGAATTGGCCTGCAGCCCAGAGCTCGTCGGGCTTGTCGTAAAAGGCGACTAAAGAAAAGGGAGAGCGTTTCTGTGCCGGTTCTCTTGAACAGAACCGGACTGTATGTGTACGGCAAACGGTCCCTAAACTACAAAAATCAAAAACAAAACATCTTGAGTAGTGCCACTGTTTTAAATTAGTACTAGAATATATTTGTTATATATTGTTTTTAAATGGTAGAGCGTGCCATAGTTAACGAATCAATTGTGAATCTCTAGGCAATAGGCAAGCTGTAAAAAAAATAAGTTATTTTGCGTCAGCTTTTGCTTTCTAATAGCTTGCTTTAGAAATTTGTTCCTTTTTTCATCAGGCAGGTACCTAGAAATTTTCTGACATCTATATTCTCTACCGAAGCGCTGGATTTTTTAAAGAATTGATAGGCTTGAATCGTTTTGTCTTATTTTGACTGCCATCAATTTGTTAAACAATGCTCTTTACTTACAGACTGTACAGTACACGATTGTCCAAAAAACATTTCGTCGCAATACACCTTTTGCATAATAGATTCGATTTGCGTAAAATTCAACTATTTTAGGTTCAAATATTGCCAGGTGCGATAATGCCAGTGCTGTATTCTCAAAGTGCTCTCTTTTTAGAAGATGATACACCTAAGATACATATGATACACCTAAGATACATAGACGATAGTGTGTGATAGATGTGAGACAGCGTTTGTTGGATCACCTTATGTATAGTTTCTGTTCCTGCTGGTAGATGACTAAGCTAGTGCTGCCTGGAATGGTGGAGAAGCGGAAGGGCGTCATCATCAACATCTCGTCCCTCTCCGGCGTGCGCGAAGTCCCCATGCTCTCCGTCTACTCGGCGACCAAGGTGGGTGGAACGGATCGCAGCTAGATGACAATAATATTGATTAAGTGCATGCGTCAGAAGATGTCATCAGGGACCACGATATAACCTCGTACGGGTGGTGTGGCTTGGCTGCGTGATGCTGTGAGAGTCTGAAAATGATAGTTGTTGCTTAGCATTTTGTTGCTGTATTGGTTTGGTACGATTTACCTGTACGATTTAATTTTTGGATAGTTGAAGGAAATAGGGGATCAGAAAGAGAAGGTATAGATTTGATAGACACTAAACTGGTTGAGAAGCAACCATACAAAGACAACAAGGCATAAAATAGGTCGTTTTGGAAAAGCGGGATGTCAGAAACTTGTCATGCAGTAACAGAGTAGAGAGAGAGTATTAGAGAGAGAGATTAGAGAGAGAGCTGTGCTTTGTGAGTGTGTGTGCTTGTTGTAACTGCTTCTAGCAATGCACAGCATGACGATGAAACGGTTGCCGACACTCCAAATGTTTTCAGTCAAGTATATAAGTAGCACGCCGAAGCCTAGAGTTGTACTATTTAATATATCACTAGCGTGCTGCAACTTTGTTGAAATAATTGTTATTATTGCAATGCGTTGCGCGCGTGTGGTCAGGCTTACGTCCAGTTCTTCAGCCACTGCATCCACGAGGAGTACAAGTCCAAGGGAGTCATCGTCCAGGTGTGTACCTTAGATGTGTGCTGTAGATTTAAAGAATTGGCTGTAGTTATTATGTTCCTACGACAGAACAGATTTAATTGAGAAATAATCACTGCTGTAATAATGTACAAAACTGCCTGCTGGTCCTAACTTTAGCTTAAGCTGCAGCTGCTGTGATAGACTTATATATAAGTAGAGTTTTTGCTTGAAGTATTATCCAGCACAAAAAGGCCTGTACTAGTGTATGTTCACAGTGTAGTCTTTATCCATCCAGACTTCTCTAGTTAGTGAAAAAAAATGCAATCTAGCGATGGTTTTTACCCACGTGTGTACTTAAACATGCGTCTGTGTTAGAACGTGGCGCCGGGGTTCGTAGCATCCAAGTTGTCGGGCATTCGCTCTGCGACGCTCATCGCTCCCTCCCCCGCATCCTTCGTCCACTCAGCGCTGCTCACTGTCGGGCGCGTACGAAGCACGTACGGGTGCACTGCTCACGCGCTCCAGGTCGGTGCTATTCGCAATGCTTGTGTCGGGTAGTTTTGTGAAGCCACAGGCGTTGGAGAAATTTAGTAATGATTATTGATCTAGTATAAATATATCTTCATATTAACGAAAAAACTAAAAAATGATCGTCATTTTGTCACTTATTTTGTTATTGTTCATCTTGTCATGCGGGTTTAGACGTTTGAGCCCTGTTAACGACTAGGAACTGAGTTTTTACAGCCGAATGCCCGTCTTGGTTTACTTTCTATTGGCTGTGATATTTCAATGGCCTCGTTCTGTTTCTCTGATGTTTCAGACCTTCTTCTCTGACTTCATTCCTGATTGGCTGTACCTGCGCACAGCGAGGTCGATGATGCTCGCTGCGCGAGCAAGGGGAATGAAGAAGAGAGAGAAGAAGCAGTAGTCTGCTTCACCGCTGTCTCAGGAATTCCAACGACATAGTTGTGTCACCGCTGGAAAAGATCGTTTAGTTAAGATTGTGTTTACATGACGTTAAATGCTTATCTTTTAATTAATATTTTCTAAGTTTATTTAATTCAAAGTCAAAAATCATATTTTGTAACTTTACTGTAAAGTTTACCAAATATCTTTTAGGTGAATTATAATTCTTTTGCATAAATAAGGACTACATTATAAGGTTGCATTGTGAAATGTCTTACTGGTATTAGTTCAATTTACTCTTGAAAATCAATTGCCTGACTTCTTGTACTTGTACTGTCAATCACTTACGTTCGATATGTTGCATTGACTAACTGTTCTTTGCTTTACAAAATAAACGTTCTCATTTGTTACAAGAATTTGACATAAGCCAAGGATGTATACTGTATGCTTTATATTTGTTATTGCCAACTGTTTAACTGTTTTTGCATATCTGTAAGTTTTGATGCGAGCCAGTTACTGTTTGCTATTGTACGCATTAGGCTGGAAGCCATAGAAGTGTAGCCCTTAAAATATGTTGGAATATATTGTTCTAAAAAGACATTTTTTGTCTAATCTGCTACATTCTTTGTGTTTTCTATAAAAGATGAAACGTTTTCCTTTGAAGTAATGTAGCATTTAAAATTAAGACTAAATTTTGAAAATTCTACAGTATTCTCAAGTATACTAATCAGACTATCCGGTTGGTCTATGTTAAAGTCACATGTTCGTTGTTTCAATTAGGACTTTATTTCGAGTTCTGGCTGTCCAAAACTCAATATTGTTCAAGGTTATCTGATATTGTCCGCTATACTATATTGACAATTTTCTGTCTATAGATAAATTTCAGTAGGCATGTTCAACCACTGTGTAGTTGCTATTGAAACTTGTTACCTTCGCTTATTTTTGCTTTGTTCTTCAATTTTGCGAATTAACTCTAGTGAACCCTGATGCTGCGTTTTAAAATCTATTTGGTCCGTATATCCATCGAAAACATGCAATAGAAATACTTGACACCATGCATATTGCCTATAATTATATCCGAATTGTTCAAAGTCAAAAGTGTACTCGGCTTGGGTAGGATCTACGGGTACGCTACGATAGGCCTGTGGTTCGCTAACCACAGGCAAAGCAAAACTTGATGGGGCGGGGGGAGGGGGGGCTGCGGTGTGGCGTGTGAGTGTGGTGTTAACTTCGACGCCTGTAGGCCTACCGGCAGTTCTAATGCAGGTCTAATGAGCCCGCATTAGTCCGCACTAAGCATAGTGGGTTGAGGTGAGGCCTATAAGCCATAGCGCGGCATTAGTGGTTAGCTGAGATAACAGCTCAATGGGAATAGTATAGGGCTACAGAAACATTTCTATTGCAGGCGTACGTGCTCAACTCATTCGCTTACAGTAACCGCCTGAATTGTGAGCTCGTAATGCGCGAGGCCTATTATTATTGTTGCTTAGGCCTCAGGACTCGCCAGCCGGTGCGATGCCCCAGCTTACAGAATATTAGTCTGGTGCTGATTCCCCTGGCGAGTTGCTGTGTACCTGAACTATTTTTAGCGCGGCCTCTCAAAGTTACAGGCAGTGCGTGCCGTCACTTTTCGTCGATCACGCGAGTCAAAGATCGAATGAACAAAATCGCTTAAACTACGCTATAAAAATCAAAAAGTGATCAAAGCAGTAATTCCATCCCATATAATAGCTTCGGTGACTCAAAACGTTATTTGCAAAAAAATTAAAATACGCTCACTGGTCACTTTAAATCCAACCAAACCCAGTCCGGATAATCAAAACAGTGTCGACAGCCAAAAACTTACAGGCTGCTGGCTGCCCGCATTACCACAGGCCACCAGCTAACTACGGTTTCTGAATGTTTTAAGTAGTAAACTTTCCGCCTAATTTTCTCCGCCTAATTCCGCGCTCGGCGGCTCGCGTCCCGACTCCGCGGCCGGGGACCGACAAAGCGACCGCGTAAGTGGGAGCGGGGGCGTTACGAAGCCGCTATAGGACTGGCTTGCTGCGGCAGCACGCTGACTACAAGCCTGGCTTACAACTAACAATGGCTTGCTGCTGGCTGCAGGCGTGCCGACTCTATCTCTTGATTAGAGTTGCGCAGGCCTCTTGAACGATTCAACTACAGGCTCGGCTTGCTACCGTGCGAGCCGGCGGCTCGACTGCGGCGGCCACGTAAGTTATAAGGTGATGTGTTGGGGGCCGAGGCATCAATGGCCCATCAGTGGGCCCGCGCCGTGGTTCTAGCAGCTTGTGGGCCGTCGACTGCGGGCTTCCTGGGCTATCCTGACCCGCAGACTTTAGGCCCGCTAGTTAACTACGAGGCCTAGGCATATGACTGTAAAGCCTAGGCTCGTCCGACTGACTTGACTAACCCAACACGACGTCAAGGCCTCTAGACACGGCATTTACACTTCTTCCATCGACTAGATTGGATCAAGTGTGCTAGATCTGTCGAAATCTGAAGGCAGCTAGTTGTGAATTTTAGCGTTGAGAAAATATGGATTCCATCTTTACGGTTGGACAAAATGTAACTGCTCTGTTTTGACTTTTGTCGTTTTGACTTTTGTTTTTGACTAGATCCTCTCCGGACGAAGCAATGTTGGTAGACTACGAATCAGATCGCTTATAATGTGACAAACTGTGCGCCACTGTGCCACTGTGCCACATTGGTCCGGTCTATTCGCACTGATCCATGATTCGGAATTGATTGAAATTGTTTGGTCAAAGAACTCGAGTGATTATTGTTATCTGGGAATTTGCGAAAGCTTGAAATGAGTTGATTAACTTGAAATACTGACATGCGTATAAATGCGAAGATTTTACAAACGTATTGATTGAAAAGAAAGTATGAATGAGAGAAATAGACTTGAAAAATTTGACGGATAATGTTGCGATTGCGAAATGAAAATCAATGCTTGCAAAGGGTCTAAAACTTTTTTTATTGGAACCAAATATAATTGTGACACTATACCCGTGATGCTTGTTATTAATTGACAGGGTTCTGTGATGCTTTAAAAACTCTAATATACAATTTTTGGAACTGTGATGCCGAAATCGTTGACGATATTTGTTATTTTCAGATTCTTTGAGCGTCGTTTTGCTCCATTGATTCTCAGTGTTAATGGTAGCAAGTTACATAATGGTCCACAAGATTACACTATGACAGATGCTTAGACAGTCATTTTATCTTTATATCACGTTGAGCTGAAGCTTTCACTATCCTACAGTAAATTTATTCGTTTATGGTTTCAGCATGGACTATGGGGCGAGGACCGCGTATTCCCCATCGCACGACCCTTCTGGTTTTTCCCAGAGTTCCTCAAATTCACACGGGATGAGCGTGGACGGCGAATCACTGCCTCACCCTGCCTCTCAGCCAATCAAGCAAGAGCTCAGGGGAGCCAATGGGACGGCGGCGGTGGCTGACCGCAGCTTGACCCCTGGTGAAATGTCATTCAAAAACGGTCAGTCGTTTGGTGAGAATCCGACGAGGAATTGCGAAGCGGTTCTTCACAACGGTTCGGCGTTCACGCAGCAGATGGCTGATAACGAATCCTCATTTCTTCACCAGATGGCAGTGGCGGGGAGCGATGCCGGGCAATACGGCGACGCGGGGGGTCAGGATCCGGGAGCGGCAGGGGGGCAGATGGCGGGTTTTGCGTCCCCCTATAATACGTGTTCGCCGGATGGGGCTCTGAGCCAGGGTTCTCCGCCCACCGGAGGGGGCAGTCGGTCCGAGACACCGCAGGAAGGGGAGAAGTACGATGATATCAGGAAGTTAAAGCCGGATTTGCCGAAGCCACCAAAGAAGCCTCTGACCCCTTATATGGGCTTCAGCAAGGCGGTGGGTGAAGGCGTTTTGTTTTTCATGATTATAATCAGAGTTCAGTTTAGCCCCTACAAAATTCAAAATTGGAGCAGCGTTACGCCTGCTGCTCATAAAACAGGAGTTGTGCAACTCCTCTGCCTTTCAAAAAAGGAGTAGGCCTGCATGAACTCGTGAGCGGAGCGGAGAGGGGGGTATCAAAATTCATTGGTCATTTCTTAACAATAGGCCTACAGTATGATTTTCAAACCCTGCCTAGCAGTGCTTTTCGTTTCCCTGTCTTTTTAGAGCTGAATGCATCTTATGTATACATATTTGGACAAGCGTTAGGTAGGTTTAAGGATGATCTCCAAACTTTGAACTATTCTAAATTACCAACAAACATTGAAGTAACAGTTTGCTCCGCTAGCCTGTAATATAAACTTACAACTACTTATGCCACACGATTCCAGAAAGCGAGTGGCCCTACTCCACCATCGTCAATTTTTACGAGTGATGCTACTCCTACCCATTTCTAAATCCGAGTAGTATCAAAAAGGCGTCGTTTTTGGAGTATTACTCCTGCTAAACTTATCCCTGATTATAATTGTATTGATTGTATTGAATATATATGCTAAATAAATATAGCGGTGGTTGTTAAGGGCTGCACTGCCGTTCAGATTTTGCAAATGATGTGAACTAATACACGATGACTTGAATTTTATTTGTGCTCTTAGTAAGATTATGATCGGTTCACAGGGTATTCCTTATCATATGACTTTTATAGTTTTCCTGTAGCAAGATTTCAATCTGAATTTTGATTAGTTATTCATTATTTATTGGTTTTAGTAATTTAGCACTTGTTTTTTGTTGGTGCACCGATCTTGCTCCTGATTGGTTGGTGCAGGTCCGACGATAGATTAATCTCACTGCTGATTGGTTGGTGCAGGTCTGGCAGCAGGTGAAGCTGTGTAATCCTGGACTGACGGTCTGTCAGGTGGGAACAACCATTGGACGACTGTGGAGGGAGCTGACCGACACAGACAAGCAGAAGTACAACGAGTTCTTTCTCATGGACAAGGTCTGTCTGTGTTCTTATCCTTGCCTGTGTCCTTGTCCTTGACTGTGTCCTAGTCCTTGCCTGTGTCCTCGTCCTTGCCTGTGTCCTCGTCCTTGATGGCATATGTGTTCTGTCTGCTCTTCCTCTTGCACCTTCTTGTATTCCCTCACGCAGTCATTAAAACAGCTTGTACATATTGGCTACTATTCCATTGATATAAATTAGGTAAAAGGAACTATGGAAGGGGGGGCGATCTTTGCTGACTTTTGCACGGCTCTCTTATTACAGCTTGGTTAAGCCGTAATAGTCCAAGGACTATTATGGCTTGGAAGCTGTAATAGTCCAAGGACTATTACACAGCTCAAGCACAGCTTACTACACATGATCCATAAGCTACAAATCTCCTCTCAAAATTTAAACAAATTGAAGCCTATGTATGACGGCTTGTTATAATAATGATAATAAACGTTACTAATGAGTTTAGAGTCCATTTCGACGTCCAGTGTCATCAAGCAATGTTCTGTGTGTAGACGCGCTATGACACGGAGCTCAAGAGCTACCTGGCAGAGCACGGTCTGCAGCCGGCGGACCTCGTCAAGCCACGCGCCAAGCGTACCAAGAAGAGCGACGCATCCACTCCGGCGTCTACCACTCCTAGCAAACAGAAGAAATCCGCCACTCACTCCACCTCCTCCGACACTCCGGATGGAGGGTTGCTTCCGGAGACAGGAGGGGGTACAGAACTCTCTGGGTCGTTGGAGTCTCTGCCCCATTTTGCTCAACTTTGGAATCAGCCGGGGGGCGCTGGTGGGCCGGCGGGGGGGGCGGATGCGCTGCAGCAGCAGACGCATGCAGAAAACGGAGGCGGGTATGGGTTTTCCGGGGGCGGGAATTTGGTTCGGACGGAGTTGGGGGATGCAGGTCGAGAGGGGGACGGTAAAGGGGAGTTGAGTGCTGAGGGGTACCAGGCCAACGAGCAGCACCAGCTGCTCCTGCAGCTGCAGCATCTTCAGCAGCAGCAACTCCTACAGCAGCAGCAGCAGCAGCAGCATAATCAGGCGTTGCAGTCCCAGCAGCAAAATATGGCTTTGCAGCATCAGCAAAATCAGACATTTCAGCAGCAGAATCAGGCTTTGCTTCAACAGAGCCAGACACTGCAGCAGCAGCAAGTATTGCAGCAGCAGCAGCAGGGCCCGCAGCAGCCGAGGCAGCAGGGCCTGGTCGTCTACCACATCCATGCCGATGGCACGCCCGAATGCTTCTTCCAAAACACCGCTGGCGTCTTCGACGTTCCGGCGGACCCTTCCGCCGCCACCCCCCCTGCGCTCCCACCCCTTCAGGCCGTCGCCCCCTTGGGGGCCGCCAATCCCTGGCAGCCCGCCGACGTGGACGCGGCGGCCCTGGCGTCGTTGAGGGGCGACCTGGCGGAGAAGTGTCAGGAGGTGAACCGCCTGATGGAGCAGCTGGGCGAGGCATACGGACTGATCAGGCAGCTCAAGCAGCAGAACGACTTCTACCACCAGCACTGGGCCAGTCTGATGCAGCAGCAGGGGCCACCCACAGCGCAGGGCCAGTCGGGGCAGGGCCAGCAGGGGCAACCGGGGCAGGGGCAGCCGGGGAGGGGACAGGGGGATGACGGGAGCATTAATCAAAACTGAATGGCGACAAGTATCGAGGAATGCTGGCAATGGTCGCAGGTTATGGTTGAGGGAGATTATTGGATGCACTGATATTGACCGTGGGAGGAGGGGGCTAAATGTTTCATTTTGTGCACGGTATTAGCGGTGTATTGCTTTATTTTTCGGATCGATGTTGAACTATAATGGTTGTTGTCCTATCAGTCACATGTCTAATTTCTGACTGGATGGTAGTTTGGGCTCGCAATGACAGTTGAAGCATGATAATGTCTGATGACCTTTCCAGTCCTCCGACCTTGAGAATTTATTCAAACTGATCCTCACAGGTTGAACTTGGTGAAGACGAAAATTTCCATTGAAACTATTTGTCTTCCATGCGATGTGCCTGAGATTGTTGATTAACTTATATGTGCTTTAATTTTTGTGCCTTGCTTAGCTGACCTGAGAGGTGTCTGATTCAAGAAAGCCTCTTAAGAAAATCTAATTCTTAGTATGTTTACAAGTTTATGAATATTTGAGAATGAAACTCCATGTAGCGACACACAAATTAATGCTGGTGTGGCAGAGATATTTTTATTTGTAAAATTCTAACAATCAATTCTAAGAATCATGTAATCTATAATATTACTCCTATTCGAGGTCCTGATCACTAATATACATTAACAGCAGGACTTGGCTTGCTCCAAAAATAACACGGAGCCTTTTATGACTGATGGCGCCCAGTTAATTTAACAGTTCTAAATTAGTTAGATGTGTTTTTGGCGGCGCTACTCATGATGTTGTGCTAAGCATCCAATGTGGTTGCTGATTGTTGCTCTAACGCGACTCTTGTTCTTTTTGCGTCATTTTGTGAATTGTCACCAAGTTATTGCAGATGTTGCCTTAACGTTGCTGTATTGTGTAGACTTTGTATATGTGTGTTTGTTTTGTATGTTTGTTTTGATTGATTTGAAATTGAGCATGTTTTAATGAAGCATCATCCTGAATTGTTTAGAACGTGTATATGGTAGCCAGTATATGATAGTGTATGGCAGCTGATAATGTGGACCGGCATGCAAATTTATACTACAATGTCGTGTTAGAATTTTGTTTCCTTTGCTATTGCCTGTAGTTCTCACTAATTCCTTTCCTGAAGAAACAGTTAGACATGAATATGATTGCATCTGGCTCTCTTTGAATGACTAATGAAAATTTGTGCTGTATTGTCTTGACAGTGATGATTAATTAAATTGAATATTTTGCTTCTACACCTTACTTTTCAGTTGTATTCTGTTGCAGCTTTGTTTTTTTGTTTTTTTCTCTGGTGCTTCTTCAATTTAAAAACAAATATTTCTACTTAAGATGCGTTTGTGGAATTCTTTTTTATTATGTTTTAACTAATTGAAATGTTTAACCGATATTCAAAAGAATATAAATACTTTCGTGTTTAACATTCAATATTTCTGCTAGTATTTTTCATAGGTTATGTCATATGCTTCACAGTCTCTAAAGACAAAGTGCATCAATTCAACGCATTTTTGGCATCGAAAAAACCCGTTTGAAATCCACAAAGGCATAGTATTGTTCAATGGTACTTGTATGAAAATGTAAATATTATTATGATATAATTTTCTGACTTTTATCTATTTCTGGCATGTTAGTCCGATCATTTAGCTGTTTTGTCTATATGAACATTTTGAAAGGCCTTCGTCTTAACTTTGGTTCGAATCATGTCTATGCAACGAATATATATGTAGCTAGTGTGTATGCTGTTGACGTGGAGGGCTAAAACAATGTTACCATGGACTTGAGATATTCTGTCATGTACCGTTTAAGTAAGGCGAGTCTGATGCAGAATGCCCCGAGAGCATACATCATTAGCATTAAGTACTGTAAAACATAAAATATTCGCTGCGTGTAATTTTAGTGGTTTTGCGATACAAAAATTTTCTGAACTTAATTGTTGCGATCAGGCGATTGATTGCCTACTATATTATGCTTTGCGTGTTATTTTCACGCATGTAATTTTAAAGAGTGAATTTGACCGATTCGCGAAGTGTGCAAAAATTACGTGCACGCGATTAATGCATGTTTTGCAGTATTCTTGCTGATAGGCCTACTTTGGCCATAAACTTTTCAAATTTTATGCGCATTGAATAACATTTTAAAAGTTGTATTTTCAAATTCTAACGTACATTATTCTAGAATACGTGAAGTTACATTGTTTTGGCCAGCGGGTGCAATATTGTGTGTTTATCTGGCAGGTTTCACTTCATTTCAATCGTTTAATTTAAATTTTGTTGACAGTTTGGTTACTATCGAGTGCAATACGGTATCAGATCCAGAGAATAATAAGTGGTAGCTTCCAGGCATTGCTCAGTCGGTGGGCCAAGTGAGAGAACTTTGTTGAATTATTTTTTGCTAATGAGTCTAGTATTGTGTCGTTGCAATGTATATTTTTTGTATTGATATATTTGACAAAATGACCACTTAGGCCCAGTTGCTCAATCGAGAATTATTTAGTTTTAAATTTCCACGGAACAAAAAAGACACCGCAACCCAATCAGATCTGCAAATTAGATCCAGATCATTCAAATATCTTGGAGAGTTATTCAAATAATCTTGGATCGTTCAAATAACTCTCTATTGAACAACCAGGCCATATTTTGTGCTGATTAATCGTTCGCCATAAAGATATTTAGTGTGTGTCTAATTGCTATCAGTATGCTTTTGTTTCTCTAGGCGTATGTGCGCGCGCGGAGCATTATAAGGTGCTGGAAATATTTCGGGGCGCTTGCTGGCATATATTCTTTAAATATTCTTTAGTCATTAGTAACAATTTTAAAATATTTAGTTTATGAATATTATTATTGCGGCAGATAATGTTGTTGCAGAAAGCACTTGAATTCAGTTTGAACAGTTCTGGGAGATATTTTGATGAACCATGCTTTAGCTACTGTCCCTAATAGATAAAATCATAGTATCTGATATGAAATTGGTGTGTGCTCAATACATTTCACACTACATATTTTAATTTTTTTTATTAAGAACTTTATTTCATCTTTATTTTATGCAGTGTAACATAATCTACTAGAAACAATAATTAATGCGTATGTGGCTGCTGTGCGAGTAACGTTATGTTGCACAATTTAATTGTAAATTTAACTTTCTGTTGATTGCAGTAAGATTGTAAATAGATTCCTTACCGTTACGCATGAATGAGGTTGGTATTATTATAATATGTTTCAGTTGCTATTTTTTCCAATTTATATAGTATACCCACAGTATACCGGTATACAGTTTGTAATATCCAAGATTTATCAGAAAGTCTACCGATCACTCATCAACTGCCCACTGATCATGTGCTGTAACTAACTGTTTTTTGTGTGTGTGAGAGTTTGTGCATTAGCAAATGAGCTGTATATTACATTTTTCATGACATATGTTATCTAATATACACGGTGGACAAAAGATACGATACTTCTAACTTGCACACACAATAATGTATTTGGCTTAAGGCGTGTTTAATGCTTGCAGTTGGCACTGTGAGCATGCCCCACAATCATTCTTGTTTATGGTAAGCCCAATGCTTGACACATAAATTGTTAAAATTTCATGACTCTTCCACAACTTTTGTAGCTTACGATTGCCTTAGTGTAGAATGTGAGGTAACTTTTTTTCGGCTCCACCGGGTGTGATGCTTAAATTGCGCTATCAACGCTTCTATCAGATTGAATTTTATTGTATTTCAGTGTATGTGAAATTTTTTATCAAAGAAAAATATTTTTAAAGTAAGGAGCGCTCCCCCCTCCCATCTTACTCAATTTATCTTTATCATTATCAGTGACTAGCAAGAAGTATTTTTCCTTTGTGAAAGACGTTCATCAGTTCTTAAAGCAAGAACATGTTCATTGATACTTACTGCTATTGTGTGGTAGGCCTGTTTGCTTTCTAGTTTAATTATTATAGTAATTATTGCGTCACTAGTTCGTGTCTAATTTCTATTTTTATAATTAAAACTATTTCTAAAGTGTTCAATTGATTTAACACGAGTCCAAATAGGGCCGGCTATTGTAACGTTTTGAATTGCAAATTTTCGAAGTCTAAATCTTAACATTGTTCATAAATTTTACATCAGATCGTATAATTGTCCATTCTAAACAATCAGTAATGCTGCTTTTTAAACTGGGGACACCTGGGCACTAAATGCAGCTTACAATAATGAAAACACCAGTTTTGCACCAGAAAACCACACCGTTTCACTCGAAATCAGACAACCCAAAATGATCGACAACATCACTAGATTTCGTGTAAAAGCACTGCAGTGGCAACGCTGCTGATTGCATAGTGTATTGTGCTGTGTGTAACCTGGACGGAATGATTTCATAATCTATTCTACAATATGTCGAACACAATTGCGCCATAATCAATCATTAAAAGTGCGTTTTATATTTTAAATGTGTCGCCGATTGGTTGATACAGGCGCGAAAACTAAGAAGCGTGTGTTGAAATATACGTAGATTAGTGTTTTTGGCGGGCGGATAACGAGGTCGGCGAGTATGTTCATTGTGTTGGCAGCACGCGGGCAGCACGCAGGGTCAGTCAAGGACACTGGGCCTTGACTTATATCATGGAGTTGCTGTTAGCATAGAGCCAACTGTATGATTTTTCGTCAACGGTAATCGGTTATTGTTGACAATGAAGCTGAAAGGTAAAACTACAATAAAGAATAGCTGCATTTTAATTGCAGACAATCTTTTTCACTGATTCTATAATATAGTAATTTTGGTGTACTCTGATAGTTTTATGATCTTTTACATTGTAGGATAATGCTAGGATTTTATTTACGGATAATAGAACATGAAGAAATAACATAGACCATAATATTAATTACATTGACATTTATCGCCTTGTTTTGCATTCGCTTTTAATTGTCGCACTGAAATTTTTTACATCAATATTTAGAAAAATGCAACAAAATGCGTGAACTAAAATTTTTTGGCGCACTTTTAATGTCAACTAATAATCTTGCAGCATGCAACGAAGTGCAAACTTGAGCATGTAAGGCGCAGTTTCATCATCGTATTGGATTTATATGGCATGTCCTGTGAGGCTTATACATGCTTCGCGGGTCGTTCTAGTCTATTTGAGCTCATTGCTAGCGCAGGGCACGTGATGCGCAGCTGATCGAGCCGTGACTTGTTGATGAATAATAATATTCCATGAGCGTTCATTCTAACGCATCATTCTGGCGAGGATAGATCTCAGGATTACGGTTGTGCAGCACTTGCCTCTCTGACGAATAAATCAGTTAGACGTCAGATTTGAAGCAAATTGTCTAATCTATTGAAATAGAAGGTGATATATGAACGCGGTTATTTGGTTATAGAAAAAGGAATAGAAGCTTATTGATAAAACATTTTTTGATTGGTAATGTTTTAGGATAGCCTGTTAGGTCTATTTGAACATGCCACTGCCATGAAATGCACGCATGTATCTTTTATTCAAACGTTTAGTCAAAATTTCGTTGTGCAACATTTGATTTTAGAGACAGAATTTGGCTCGTTTAATTAATTTGTATGCAGAATTGCGGTTGTTCTTAAATATAAAACATATTAGCCTCAGGATTCGTAACGGTGCCACTTTAAGATCCATTATACGAATGAATTATGATGCGTTGTTCTGATCGTAAACGACCTAGTTTGACCTAATTGTATCCCCGTAGGTGCGTACTAAGAGACAGCAGAGATGAAGTCAGTCGGGTCGTCCACCTCGTCCATCGACTCCAACCCGATGCACGAGGGCATGCGACGCGTTCATCGCGACAGCATCTCCGATGAATTTGAGCTGCGTGACGGCGCGCCCATTCCCCAGCTCACCCCCGGCTCCGCGCGCATCAGGGTAAGATTATGCTTATTAAGTGAACATTATTACTGAAATTGATTTAGGATGAACCTGGTGTCTGAATGTTTTATGCGTTTTATGCGTGTCATTATTGCATGACATGCCAGTCTGCTATGTGTGCTGTGCGGAGGTCTGTTATGTGTAGTATGCGTATTTATGCTGTGCATGTTGTAGGCCTACATAGGTCTGCTATATGTGCTATGCGTAGATGTGCTATGCGTGCTATGCATAAGTGTGTTATGCATTTTATACACAGATCTGCTATGCATTCTATGCATAGGTTTGCTTTGCATTTTATACATAGCTCTGTTATTTGTGCTATGCGGCGTAGGTGTGCTATGCGGGTGCGTGTTACACCGAGGAGCAGGTCATCAACAGTGGAGTGCGAAGGCCCAAAATGCCTGGAGTACAGGACACATCTCTCTTTCCAGGTCTGACTTCCATTTTTTCTCTTTCCAGGTCTGACCTCTGAGGGGGCTTGTCTCTTCTACGATTGGGCATTGAATCAAGTCGGCTTTGAGTGTACATTTATGTTTCAGCTATGGAGAATATCATCAGATTGAGCTGACCAGATTCATATAGCCTGGACGTTGAGCGATACTAGCTCTAAGCTATTTTGTGTTGTTTTGGAGTTTGCATTCAAATTCAATTTGATTGATACTGAGCTCTGTGTGTTGTGTCTGGTCAAAATGCAGTGAAGTGAAAGGCAAATTTACATGAAAATGAGGTTTGAACTCATTATCATGTGTCAAATTTGTGTATCATCTTCTTTCAATGTATGATACGTGTGTAGGCGTGTTTGTTGAAGGTTTTAGTTATATGCGGTGAGTCTTGGTGTAGTGTAGTGCTACGTCGCGTGTTGGTGCAGGGTACGAGGTGTCGGGCGTTATCGATGCCATCTGTCCGACGGTGTCGAATGTTGACCTCAAGACTGGAGACAGGGTCATCCTCTACCTCAACGACAGTGACCAAGAAACTGCCGCTGCCGGGTTAGTCTTCTTCTCCTTTTTTTTATCACATTAGAGCATCTGTACGCCGCTCTTTTTGGTTTCAGGTATACACTGATATTGGGTTAATTGTAATTGTTCCTGTTCAATACTACATTGTCATTATATTTACTTTAAATACTGCATTAGCTTTGTTAATGAGCTGTCTAATTTTGAAGTTTTATTGCATGTTCATTTTTAAACAATGCGTTATATATCTAAATGGATGGGGTGTTAATTTGTTATATTCTCTTTGTTGTTTGTTTTTATTATATTTTCTGGTCTTTTCTGACAGTGTATTAATGATCGATGAATGATGGGGTTATGTTATCCAGTGTGGTGCACTGAACATTATTGTAGCATTGTATTTGAAAAAGGGGTTTTCAAGCAGTTTCATTTGATGTGATATCTAAAAGGCCTCCATTTTTAGGGGAATAGAATCTAGTTTGAGAATTAGTAGATCCTACTGCTGCAGTACAGCAGTAAGGCTTTCCTTGTAAAGCTCTATTCTACTTTAATCACTACATTTTATTTCTGTTATTGAATATTCCTGGCTTACTGACAGATGTAGGGCAGTTTTTATCTATAACACTGGCAGCTTCTGTTATCCTGAGTGCTTTATGGTAACTAGGCCTATACTAGTGATTAGAGTCAGCTGATGTATTATTGGCTTGCTGTCTAGGGGCTACTTGTTGTGTATTATAGCTGTTATCGGCCGAGCTGTTTAGATAAATCACTCTTGTAGGTTCAAGGACGTTCGTGTGTGTTGAAAGCAACAACTTGAAGAGGCCTTGAGTTACATGTTGGCTGTGGGAATTGACAACAACAGTTCTGCATATATTGTTATATTGGACTATAGTATAGATTAAAGCCTTGTTGCTGGTCTAGTATAATTATGGGGAATTGGACGGCAAGTCCTTGAATTGGTGCACTTTATATAGTATCGCTGCAGCTGGCAGGTTCAGAGGTTGAATTGTTATTTTGAAGATGAAACCATTTCTTGGACACCCTTCTCTAATGCCGAAATGCAATATAATAGGCTGTATTCTTGTGATGGCAGTGAGATACTGCAGTGCACATTTAATGAAGATATACGCCTACCCTGCCACTGATTGTTGAAGGATGTTTCACGCCTACCTTGCCAGTGATTGGCAGGCAGGTATGTGGAGTTTATCCTGGTGAAGGATATAGGTCTATATTGCCTCTGATTGCTGAAGGATATTTCATATAGGCCACGCGTACTCTGCCTCTGATTGGCTGGGCTGTTTGACGGGCAGGTACGTAGAGTTCATCCTGGTGAAGGACGCACACAACCTCATCAAGCTGCCCGACTCTGTGCCGCTGGACGTGGGCGCGATCTTGCCATGTGGCGCGCTCATGGCATACTGCGCCGTGCAGCGCGTCAAGCCCTTCATCGAACAGAGGCTGCTCGCCGACGAGCACGGTTTGTATCAACCTGAAATAAATCATGATAATAATCATTGTTCTTGACCCATTCCAATGCATTACAGGCAAGCCTGTAATGAACGCCGTGTCTGTGTTGACACAGGTTAGACGTTTATATTGGAGCTGGGTTTTTACGGCTGGTTTTTTGTATCCGATCAGTTAATCATGTTAATGGTAGGAAGTTTGAAGTCCATTTTGATGTACAAGGACGTTATCCGGAACTTCCCTCGCCATAGGCAGTCATCAGTTTATGATCGGGTGCTGTAAGAATAAAATGCAGACCTGCTGTCGTTTGATGTATGTGGGTTATTTTGATTCGTACATGATAGTAATAGAAGATAAATCTACCAAATAATTTGAGCCTGTATGTCTAAGTATTGTATGTCTAAGTGTTGTTTCTAATATTGTAGACCATGCGAGTGTGCTGGTAGGGTTATGTCGAGCAATTGACTTCTTTCAGATCTGAATAGTCATGCATCGTGACTGCTGTGTGACGCGTATGTGTGTGTAGCATTGTGTGTGTGTGTGTGTGTGTGTGTGTGTGTGTGTATGAGCGACGTATGTATGAATGTGTGATGCAGTATGTGTGACACATTGTGTGTGTGTGTGCAGCACGGTGTGTGTGATGCAGTGTGTGTGTGGTGTGTGGCAGCGATCATAAACATTCTGATCGTGGGTGCGGGGGGCCTGGGCCTGTGGACCCTCAAGCTCGCCGAGTACTACATCGGCAGCAGCAAGGCACAGGTCCGCCTCACCGTCGGCGACACCAGCGTCAGTACCGTTTTGATCCATTTATATTATTTAATCCGGAATGAAAAATTAGAAAGTATCTCGTCTAATGCGTACATTTTTTCCGTACGTTATTGCTTTGTTGACGGTTGCATGGAGACCACGTGTTGAGAGGGAGTAAGTCACGCAACAGGCAGATATGCGCGCGGTGTGGAATTGAGCGAGATATTCTGTTTGACTTAGCATGCTTGACTGCAACTGGAAGATGAAGGCTCTGTTGTGGTTCTTCATGGTTGTGTGCGATATTCGTTTATAGAAAATGATATAAATTTCTAATAATATAGGATATTAAAACTCTTTCAGAACTATGAATCATGATTTTAATTTGTAGTAAATACTTAACTGCGCTTTTAAACTTTGGGCGGTCACTTTTTAACGAGTTGACTACTGTACGTTTTAACAGCATTTTTAGGGCATGCGTTAAACTCCGTGAATATCGGTTTCGAGTTTTATTGATGGTTCATTTAAAAATCTTTTTCCAGATTGAGCAGCTGGAGGTTGCCAAGCAGCACGGCTGCTACGACGTCATTCACTGGGACGAGGCAGGTCAGTCACTAGAGCAGCAGTTTTTACTTGGTGCTTAGGCTAAAATTGTTATTCTAGAGACGAAATATATGATGCAGTGTGCCAAAAAAAAATACTCCACAAATTATATATTTTACCATATAACGAGTGCTTTCAATTTGCATCAAATTTCAATGGTTTTTTATGCCTGAACTATTACTAGGCAGTATCATTAGGTGCAAGACACACTTTGTATTGTCACAAGGCGCGCATGATTTCTGCATGGGATTCTGATTTAGAGACGTTCAGTCATAATCCTTCAGATGGTTGGCTTGCACTGTGGTGTGCTTATCACATTGTTCTCTTTGTGCCGGGCCTGAGACGCATATGCTATATTGAGTTAAAACTGCAAGATAACATTTTTATGGTTTGCCTTGTAGGTCTATAGGGTGTCTCTCGATTACCGTTTTGTGCTCAACTTCATGTAATTTCAGATAATTTTTTACTTCTTTTTGCTATTTAAATTTTTTGCATTTTTTCTTTAGGTCACGATTATGTGCATTTGATTTCTGTGCAATAAGTACAGTCAATTATATCATTGCGTTGTTTGTTATGATTTTGTTAATTAGTTACTAATTATATCACAGTTCACGAGGAGTACATCCTGATGAGGATAAAGAATGTCTGCAAGGGGGGGGTCGACGCTGTCATTGACTTTGTCAGCTCCTCGCGAACCGTCAACCGATCTATCAAAGTCCTTAAGGAGGTGTGCGACCCTTCACAATCTTGGTGATTTTGTAGTAATTTATAGGACCGCCAACAACGCCTTTGGACTTAGAAACTGACTTAGACACGTCACTTTAAAAAAATTTTGTTGGAAGGCATTTACCTATGCAGACCAAAGAAATATCCCAGCGCCCTTTGCGAAAACAATTTGGATTCATCTGAATATTGAAATTTTGTTGCGAGGCGAATATGAGTGGAAAAGATAATGAAATCTAAGACCAAAGGCTAAAAAACTATTTTCAACTAGTTTTGTTTCTACATCATCATTGATTGCTTTAGAAAGGATTAATGTAAAACTCTTTACGCTGTTGTGTATAAATCTGAGGCTCTGACATGATTGTGTCTGCAGGAGGGGGTGATGGTGGTGCAGATTAACTCAAAGTTTGATTGTGTGTGCAGGAGGGGGTGTTTGTGGTGGGAGGTAACTCCAAGTTTGATTGTGTGTGCAGGGGGGTGTGATGGTGGTGGGGGGTAACTCAAAGTTTGAGGTGCCCATCTGCCTACACTCATTGGCGCGCAGACGTCAGAGTATCCTCGGCATTCACCGCGGTAGCAGGGAACAGCTCGTCGAGCTCGTCGACTTTGTCGCCAACGGACAGGTCAAGGCTCTGTCATTACCGACCACGATTAGATATGAATTGAGAACTCGGTGACAGTGGTGAAACTATCATTTCACGTGATTCATTCATTAACTGGTTCAGATCCTTTTCTTCTTTCTCGACTGTACAGACAGATTGCAATTAATACAGAATAGATGTACAGCTCAGAGCTCCCCAGGCGAGGTATAATAGACAAAGTAAAGAAAGGGGAGCAGTTCTCTACTTGAATCCGAGGCACAGAACCAGACACGGTCCTTAAACTCCGAGCACCTTCTTCTTATTCATTTCTTATTTTTCCTATTTGTTCGTTACATTATTTCGTACGGTTTCCATCACTACATGCATTGTATTTATAATCCAAGGTTTTTCACCTCGTTCTCTCTCTTTGTTTTCATTCTTTGCGCCCTCTTTTGTTTCAGACTTGTCGGCTACATGAGAACAGTTATAAGAAAAACAAACAAGTGGCAAGGAAATGCAAGCGCTTTGCGCGGTAGTTTTAGATATAATGTGTGGCAATGGAATGGTTTTGTTCATTATAGTACTTATAGTGCTTTAAAAATGCTTTGATAGCTAAGATGATACAGCGTCTGTCAATGCCTAGACGGAGAAGTGGCTTAAATCATGCAGTGTGTCCGTGTTCAGATCAAGCCGCCGGTGTTCAGTGTTTACCCGGTAGAGGACGCCAACCAGGTCTTCAAGAAGCTCAGTCTCTGCAAGATCAGCGGCAGGGCCGTCTTCAGAGTGAGTTGTCGAACTAAACTAGGCTAGTCTTTAACAGATTTTTCATATTGATCTTGTTTCATATTAGATAAAATCTTTTTATATCCTGAGATGTTTAGTTGCCTTTTGTGGGTCGTGTCTTGTGGGGTATTTTTTATATTTGTATTCTATAAACAGTTCATAAAAAACGAGATTGATTATAGTCATCTGCTTTTAAATCTTGATCTCTATAGCTGCTAAGAATGATCCAATTATCTCGCTTGCTGACTAAAAAAGTCATTTAATTGCCCAGATAATAATTATAATTACCATCTATGTATAATAATCCCCCCCCCTCACCGGGTGTTGCTGCAGGTTACCCCCGCTGACTACGAGTCGTCCGTTTTCTTCCCGAACACGTCCCAGACGAGCATGCGCAGCCCCAGCATCAGCGAGGAGGAGGAGGGGGGCGAGGAACCCCCCAGTCCCCCCACCACCCTCCCCAAGGACGACGGCGCCCCCGTCAAATTTCACCTTTAACTACCCCCCTCATATAGAGGGAGCAGCAGGCGCAAAGTCGATCGACTGGTTAGGTCAGGAGTTTGTTGCATTGTAGATAGTGGAGGATGGAGGGTGTTTGGATTACGGAGGATTTGAGCGGATGGACTGTGGTTTGATTTTGACAGGCAGTCTTGCTTTAAGAAATCTCATTTGAGTTCACCTTCTTAAGTTTTAGGCGCTGGGTGGTGCTCCGACGCAGCTTTAATTTTGCAACGATTTTGTTGTTTTGTTTGTTTCTAGATTATTTCAATGATTTTGACATGATGAGCAAAATGCTTGTGTCGCTCTGACTCATAAGTTCCAGGAAAAAAGCAAGTCCAGAGAAACTGAAAAATTGGATAGACCCCTCGCAGTAAATTTTAGGAAAAAAACATAGAGGCCTATTGTTAAAATTTAGTACTTATAGTTTTCAAGCTGAAAGAGCAGTCGGAGTTTATTTTTGAAGTTGGAATGTGGTCTACGGGTCCGACTGTGCTTTGAAGGACTGCGATGGATTGCATGTTTGTGAGAAGTGGTGTTTTTAGCTCGCTGTGATGATGCTTGTCAGGAGTAGTTGCTTAATATCCTTTAGTCGCAGACGATGGATCTTTATTAAGCCTAGATTCAGTGCTTTAGTCGGTACCAATATGCAAAAAAATTTCCTGAAATTATTGTGTTGCGCAATGCTACAGTTAACTATCGTATAAGGTCAGTGTTGGTGTGAGATCGGTGTTCGAGGTTCCGTGAACAATTTATAGTCAGTTTCTAATCGTAATATATGATTATCTGAGTGTGTATGTGTGATAGTACGGAGCTCCAGTTCTATAGAAAGCTGCATGTGGCTTGCAATGTTCGTTAACATTACAAGTAGTTTAATGAATGTTTCAGTATAATATATAGATGGTAATCTGGTATCGTCATAGTACACCTGCATTTGGTACAGAAGGCAACAATTCAAATAAAGGCATATCGGCTTTCAATGTATCTTTGTGGGGTCAGGACACGTGAGGGCGTGTGTCAGTGGTTGTAAACATCCAACCTGTGCTAGCACGAATAATAGATAAAAAATAACGAAATGACGATGACGAGTCACCATATGATCTAGATGTCTGATCGTCTTGCCAGCTTTGATTATTTGTTCACTACATTGTGATACATTGTGATGTGTTTGTAAGAGTGCACATTGATCTTTTTCCCAACTAGATGTTACTTATAGAATGGTTTGCGTAGATGTATACGTGTAAAAGTTATGCTTTCTATGTGATGCTGTTTTGTAGGATCCCGTTGAGCGCATTCGATATCCTCGTTCCTTTCCTAACTTCGAGCACCTTCAACAAAAACGAATATGAATTGGCTGATGTCAAATTTGTTTCAAAATTATTGAGGCCGGCGTTTAAACAGTCGGCATTGAATAGATATCACCTGCAATTTGGTAAACTAGTCCGCGTCATGTTCTGTGACTTAATGAATATCTGATCTCTATTCAAGAGAGAATGTATTCAGTGTAACTGTGGCATATAATGCGACCTGGCGCTGTGTATTTTGTTCATCGTGATCAAACAAGGAATGCATTGATCAATAATTTGTTGCGTTATGTTTTCCGCAGCCTGACCGGCTGGTTGCAAGGCGGATTGTTTTTTAAGGATGCAAGTTGCAACAAAAGATGCAAGATGCAAGTCGAATGATGTTATTTTATTTAGTTTTGATTTCTAGCGATGTTTTTGGCTGCGTCAGATTGTGACAAATTTTTAGTTGATGCTAATGACACGCTTGCTGATCGTTGATTACGCCAAGAGGAACTGAAGCGTAAGAAACGTAGTGTTATTTTAAAATGATGTATTTGCAAATGATGTTGAGTTGGTTGTTCTGATTGACTTGATATCATCCTAATAATAGTTGCGCTAGAAATGCGAGAGGATTACATGCACATATCGCACAACATTTTTGTTTAAAGCAATACGCCATTAGTTTTCAGAGTATATTATGTCCTATGTTTTCAGTTTAAATTTTTTATAAATAATTTAATGCAAATCTAATTACTGCCATATAGTATTTGAGCGATTTGCTGTTATTTTTGTAGTGATTAAATTATTTTTTTGCAATACATCTCTTCATGAATAATTACAAACGGGTGTAAGCTTTGATGTATGGTGTAAGTCATATGATACCTCGATATCAAGTAAAGAATATTATGTATACATACTAACACTTTCAATGCTACTGTACAAACAAAGACGTCGCTAAGTTTTGTGGATAATTTACGGTAATATTAACATTTATGAACGGTGTGTATTGAAGAGCTCTGTTCCTTGCTATTGTAATAACATTTAACAAGTTGGATGCGCCTCAATTGTTGTCAAACTTGACATGTTAACGTTTTGTTAAATTAGGTTTTCTGACTTGTTTCCTTGCTATTGAAATAAAGTAATCTGGTACTGGATTTAATTTGCTGTAAGAATAAAAGCATTTTTTCACGATTTGGGTACACAATGATGGCTTCTGTTGTAGTTTTTGTTTAATTAGCGTAGAACGTTTTTTTCAGAAATCGTCTAATATTGTCAATGTTTTTAATTGCCCTGTCTATTGTGATCCAAGGTACTGACACCATGAACGGTGCCGCTAGTGCAAACTCTTTGTGAATATGGTGCAAGCACATAGAGTGGACAAAGTACGAATCGATGTGAATGCATTCGTTCAATTTGTCAAATTAAAATCGATACTGGGATCCTTATATTTGATTGATAACGTCCTGACTTTGAATGATTCCTTCATCGTATAACTGGAGTGGGGGAGGGGGTGGCATGGCTGGATGCGGGGCCTGTCATCCACCTGAAAAATAAAAACTTAAAGAAGGAATTATTGTTTTAAGTATCTTTACCTATGAGTATAACTGCAGCATTCTATTCTGTATTCTGTCCTAGATAATGGACACTTTTTAATAAGTACATGGTGTCTAAATGGAGAATAGCAGCTTTCCCTGAAAACAGGACGTGGATGATTTAGACGTAACATCTAAGTTTTTCTGTAGATATTCGTCGTGTGTAGAATGTATATTTAGACATGTTGACCTTGTTCTGTGCTTCACTATCAACGATCTTTGTGTAGCTGTCGATTGCAAAATACATACAGTGTTTGTTGTTGACTTTGATTTTTGTTCTTTCCTGTTGTAGTTTAACTAACTCAAAAAAACATTATAAATTTTACTATAGGTTATTAAGTAGTATGTGACTTAACATAGGCTACATGACACATAAGAACTGGGGCGGGGGGGGGGGACATATACAAATGTAGTTTCAATTGCTGTGTGCGAAAGAGTCGCTCCTCAATTTTACTGTTGTGGCTGTCCCTATGCCTGGGGAAGTCATTAATCATCGGTTTAGACCTAGTCTTGACATAACGTCGAACTGGTTTTCAGATTTTCAGATCGTTCACCACTGCAACAGAGTCCATGGGGACTCGAGTAGCCTACCATCTAAACTTCTTCTCCATGCAAATAAAACTTTGTCGGATTGAAATCTTCAATATTTTGGACGCCTATTCTCTAGAAGTACACTGTATACGACGCCCAATAAAAATGTCGTTGTCTCTGTCATAACAAGCAATGGATGCCGAATATTGCATCAGACACCGTATAGGCCTACGCCAAACTGGACGCGCTCCATAGAGAAATAAATCTCGTTCGTATTGAGAGATGGTTGGATCCGAGAAGGTAAGCTAACATTGAATTTCATTCCAATATCCGGAGCAGACTACCCTGATTAAAATCTATTTTTGTTTCATAGCCAGACCTCTTCTTGATCTTGCAGCCTTGCAATAGCATATAGTCCAGCAGATTTGACTTCATGCGGTTCATGGCTTTTGCCGGACACCGGTCAATCTGGTGAAGGCTACAGTAGTGCGAAAATATTCAATACAGGCTACAGTCGTGTACACTAATGTACGCAGCACATAGGCAAGTGTCTACGGATTGTTGCAAATATTTTCAGATCAGGCTAAGTAGGCCTACAATTTTTAAGTTCAATTCTGAAATTTTTCTGTCGCATTTTTGAAACGCGCGCATTTCTTGCATTCTCTTCTAGCAAGGAGAAATCATTTTTAAGTTGGCCCATCGGTCCCCTGAGTCGCACTGTCGCACAAGCTTTCGAGTTTCGTTCCTCGAAATTAATCGAATGCGCAATATCTTCTATCGCCGTCGTTTGGCTGCAGCTGTTGGAGAACTAGGACTATGTTTGGTAATAATGTAAAATTCTAAAGTAGCCTAGAGGAATTCTGAAAATATACAACGGCCGTCGTAGGATGTTGATTCATAATTATTATACTCCGCGCTGTGAACGGAATTTGATTGAGGGGCAGCTAGACGAATATTGAGCGAAAGAAATTATTAAGCGAAAGAAATAAGAGAAGCGGGCGTGCGTTAAGCTTAAGCCTTCCTGGTCTTCTTCGATTTTAGATTGCCGAGAACGCTGCATCGGTTTTACTGTTGGCAAACAGTGCTGTGCAGCAGCTATAATGTGACTAATGTCTACAGCGTATTTGCACCATTACGCCAGTAGCGTAACGAAGGGGCGTATTACGCTAAATTGCATGTAATAATGCAAACAATCACGCGGTTGCTGGTTTGAAACGATGACTATTACAGTATAATGTGGGCCTATACATGTGGGCATATACATGTGGGCCTATACATGTGGGCCTATACATGTGAGCTAAACTGACTAAACCTTGTTGAACTCTCTTGAACTTTTTCCACTCTTCCGTGATTTCTGTTAAAGAATTCATCATTATTAAAATACTAACATTTTTAATAATGTATACGCGTGCAAGCTAATATATTGGGTTGTAAAGTCATGGCATATGGCTAGATGAATTGGGCCAACAGACGCTTGACTGCCAACTGACGCTAAATTTTTTTCGCCGCGCATTGACAATGTTAAATTTTGACGAACGCTCAAAACTTCATGATCTCTGAAATGTAGAGCTACTCGCGTGTTTGCAATAATTAAAGTCAACGCTTCATTAAATCTAACCTAACCTATGCTAATTCTTCAAGGTTCTATCCATCATCTCGCATTTCTCCATTTTTGTCGTTTATTTTCACGCGGCGAAAAGTAATGATGGCTAGATGTCGCCACGCGAGATCGCGCTGTGAAACAAGGGACACCGGTGTCGCGCAGCCTTGCGACACGACTCACAGCCTTCACGGATGAAGTCACGCGGACTTCTGTTGAATTATTGGTCCTATAAATCCCCATCCGTCAAGTTAGTGACCTCCGGTAAGGATATTAGTATTAAATCAACTGTACGACTAGGCTGACCACTAACGTATAATAATGGTTTGTAAAATAATTATTTTTCCCTTACAAGGGTAAGGCTGTCTTCGTTCATGGATCCATAACTTTGCTATATATTTAAAATAAAGCGAAATAATGCGTTTAGCAGGCTGCCGTTGATAAACTGTGATCAGCGCCAGAACCTGGCTGTAGTGTTGTTGTTGTGCAGCAAAGATTTTAAGATCGCCTAAGCCTATTGATGCCAGCCTCGACGAGTCTGTCTGGCATGATCAGACCAGAGTTCAGTTTAGCCGGTACAAAATAGGAGTAACGTTACGCCTGCTGCTTATAAAACAGGAGTAGTGCGCTCTTATACCTTTAAAGAAAGGAGTAGGCCTAAAGTGGGCCTACTCTTATGCTACATCGTTCATTTAAACCAGTAATGCTACTCCTACTCATTTCTAAATCTGAGTAGAGTTGAAAAAATCGTCGTTTTTGGAGTACTACTCCTACTAAACTTATCCCTGGGCGTGACGATTCATTACTAATCATTACTAATTATTACTATTTATTACCATTAATTACTATTCATTACTATTCGAAGCGAGTCTGCCTGGCATGACTATTGATTACTAATCATTACTAATTATTACTATTTGAATGTATGTGTATTGTATTGATATTTATACACGTTTCTTCGCCTAACACCATTCTGTTGAAGGGCTACACATACGCCTACTCAGCGACAAGTTCAGTATTAACCAGTTTGTAGTTTCTGAGGAGATAGGAGTCAGGCGGACGGAAAACGTCTAATGCTAATCCAATTTTCTGGGACCAGTATGCCATTTTTGAAATCAACTCAATCGTTAAGCCTGGAATATGATTAAAGGAAACTGGGTGAAATTTAATCTTTAATAACTGCAATCAAAAGTAATAATATAAAATTGCCTACTCGTCCTTGCCACTTGATCATCCCTGCTCCTCACGTCTGCTCCTCACGTCTGATCCCAGTAACACTCCTGCTTCGCCTATTTTTTCTCACCGACTCTCACGGAATCATCCAAATCCTCTCGATTTTCTCCAGTTTTCTCACCGTTCTCAATTTTCACCAAAGAGCTTGTATCTAGTGACTCCTCCAGCAAGGGGTCAGACTTGCCGATGCGAACAAATGAACTTGGTCTTTTCTCCTTCATATCTTCGGCTAGGCCCGGCTCTGATTTTCCAATCCTGACAAACGAACTCGCCCTCTTGCCTTCCAGTGTGTCGGCCAATCTTCCTATTCTCACGAAAGAGCTTGCCCGCTTATGTTGCTCGTCCTCGGGAAATGATCTCCCTATTCTCACAAACGAACTCGCTCGCTTCAACTGGTCCTGATCTAAACCCGATTTGCCAATCCGCACAAAGGAACCGGCTCGTTTTGCTTCCTCCTCTCCGTATGCGCTTCTCCCGATACGGACAAAAGATCCCGGACGTTTTTCCACGTACTGTTCTGGAAACGCCTTCCCAATCCGGACGAACGAGCTTGCTCTTTTTACGTTTTCCGCGTCGGAAAACGGTTTTCCTATTCGTACGAACGAGCTGGGGCGCCCTATTCTTACGAAAGAGCTCGCTCGCTTGTCCTCAACACCATCCACCGCATCTCTTCCGATGCGCGCGAATGAGCTCGCGGGTTTTGCTGACCCCCACCTGTGGCTATGCTGCCTTCCGATGCGAACAAACGAGCTGGCACGCTTGTCGACATCACTCCCTGCCTCGTTGAAGACATAACTCGGCAAGCTTCTCCCGATACGAACGAACGAGCTGACACGCTTGCGAAGTTCGTCAAGTCCGTTTAATGACTTTCCGATTCTAACGAAGGAGCTAGCTCTCTTGTTGGCATCGCTTTCCTGACGGCCGTCGACATAATTCAGTCCGCTGCGCCCTATTCTCACGAAGGAGCTCACCCGTTTGTCGTCACCGGATTTCCCGATACGAACAAAAGAGCTGGCTCTCTTGATGGCTGGGACCCACACGGCGGAGTCACCGGGGAGGCGGTAGATATCCGGTACGGAAGATTCTCCTGACATGAATTCGGGATCAGAGTCGTGTGAACTCCACCGCTCGTCCTGTAGTTGGTCAGTAATCTCCTGCTCGCATGCTTGCACACAGCGCCAGTGAGGCGTGACGTCCGCTGGAGCGGCACTGCAGCGCTCGGTGACGCACAAGTCGCGCGCCGCGTCGTACGCAACAGCGCAGCTGAACAACGCTGCTAGTAGAGACGCTGCTTGGATCCACAACATGGTGAGATTGAACACGGGCTGTCAAGCGTTACGGTCTTCTGCAACACCATCAAGAAAATTGTAACATTTTAGCTAAAGCAATACAACTGAGACATAGGCCAAAAGGCATCCATTATCTGTGACATCAAGCAGACGCATTCAATTTCAAAATAATAAAAGATTGAAAAACTTATGTAGCCGAATGTAATGTATTGAGTCTTGTAAACCTAAAAATGGCATCTTCCTCTTCCTCCACGCGCCGCTTGCTTTAAATAGCAAATCGTGGGATTCAACGAAATGACGTCACTGAAACTATTATCAGGCGCGTAGAACCAAAATAATAGCGATTCCTTCATGCACTCAGCGCCGCTCAAAATTAGCTACCAAATGGCACAATGCTAATGACTAAGCAACTACGGCTGTTAATCTCGCAGTGTGATCTGACATCTCTGGTACTCGAGGGATTCCGGAAGCGGAGAGACCGGTGCGAGTCACGTGGAGCTGGAATCTAATGATGCACGCCGCTTGTGTCCGCGCTGGCCAGTGGAATTGAGTGCGAGACCCCAATATGACAATGAGTTTGCTTCTATTTAAAACTGCTCTATTTACTTAACTCGCACACTTATTCTAAATTTAATTTAATTTTCCTCAGCGCAAAAATTATTGTCCCCCGTTCAGGAGTATTTTTTGATTTTCGGGTCACCCCTATACAGAGTCAACCATGGGTCAAAATTTCCTTTAAAAAATAAGTGGCGGAATATAAATTCCTGTGGAATTCTCGCTATTCAATGAAGATCATTCTAATTAACTGTATATACATGTGCGCTCAATAGCCTCGCTAGGCTAAACATTTCTGGAACGAGCAAAAACCTGCCAATTAATATGTTCGCTGTAAATAGTGACAATTTAAATAATTACATATATGATAGCCTCGCAATTTTAGAAGGCGGGGGTCGGGGGGGGGGGGGGGGGGGGGGGGG
>JAQIWG010000568.1:0-32125 GCA_034695025.1 Chamaedrilus cognettii
CTTAACTATGCATCCTTAACTATGCATCCTTAACTATGCATCCTTAACTATGCATCCTTAACTATGCATCCTTAACTATGCATCCTTAACTTTAGATTAACAATATTTTACAAGCAACCAACAAATTACTAACCAAATGAATTTCTTCTGTAAACAATTAGATCAGATTTTAATTAATTTGATAATATAAGAAAATTAAGAAACATTGTCATCGAAATAATGTCGAATCACTTAAAATGACAAAAGAAAATAGAAATGATAACAATTCTAAAAATAAAATACAAAATGAGCTAGACTCGCTGAAACAGTCAAACACATGATCACAACAAAAAACTTTCAATACAGGGAACAAAACCGGATGACTAACATCGCAGCTTGCGACAATGATCGGTAAATCTCGCCAAAAATGCGATAAAAAGGATACTATCTTTCTGTTTTGGCTCGGTCTGGTCCATGCCAGGAAGGGATGACGCAACACGCCGAAACAGCTGAAATGTAAAACAGTGTTCAAAATCAGAACCTTGTACCCATTGGTGTCGAATTCCGTTTATTAACAACCCAGCAGCACACAAATGCTATCTGATATCGTATTATTTAGAACAAAAAGTGTTCAGATGAGATTTCACAGAATTACAGATTTTACAGATCTTACAGAATTATAGATTTTACAGAATTACAGTCATCAAGCAGATGAATTCTTTGCACCCAGTTTTGACTCACGGACAGTATGACTCACCTGCTTGACGTTGTAGCCAGCCTTGGCGCTTGTCTCTATGAACATGACGTTGAGTTCCTTCGCCTTTCTCTCGCCCTCCTCTGTCGTCACCTGCCTGCACAAGAAAATAACACAAATGCCAATTAAATAAATAAAACACATATCAGAAACCTCATTTTCAAAAACATAAGTAAGTCTATATTTATAACGAACAAAGCGGTTTATAATAACAGCAGGTGCACTGTAGGGGCAGAAGGAAATACATGCAACAATCAACACCAGATACCTGTGATTCAATAATAAATCTTTGGTGTTGATTCTATTGGAGATAACCAATGGAAATTTATCAATCCCTTGTACGTGCAGTCCCACCCGTCACGAGTAGCGCTAATTTTAACAATCAATAGCATCATCGCTGACCATCAATCTGCCACCTGTGAGGCCGTTGCCAATTTCATATTTGTATCTCGCACGCGGCGGTCTCACATGCCTCTAAAGAGACCCAGCACCTTTCTGCTGCAGGTCCTAGAGGAAAGTAAAAAAGTCAAGAAGTCAGACCGTTTGTCAGAGAGGTCGGTCTTGTTGCCGACGAGCATGATGAGGACGTCACTGCCGCGCTCGGTCCGCACGTCGTCGATCCACTTGGATGTCTGCTGGAACGAGTTGGAGTCTGCGCCACACAGAAACAAATAAACGATCAAGAAATCATTATGATTTCAGAGCAAGCTTGCACTTCGGCCTGCATCAAAATTCATCAGCAAATATATATCCGACATATAAAATACAGGCGATTATTTTTTAGATGACGACATCTATAACCCCCTGCAAGCCGGAGAAACAGAGCTCATAAAAGGCGACTAAAGAAGGGGGAGCAGTTCTGTGCCTGCGCTCTTGCACAGAACCGGACTGTATGTTAGACTTTGTGCTAGCCACGATCCTTAAACTACAAAAAACAAAACACGACATCTATAAGCAATTTATTTTGTCATTTCTATATACGACGCCAAGAATATTGACAATTCTATCTCTGGCTCAGCACTAAATCACCAAGAGTTCATATACATTTTTAGAAACTGGGGCCTATTTCATGAAGGCCACAGAACAATAAGCCAGCACTCTATCTGATGCTTGGGAGTTTGAACATAAACAGGGATTGTCAATCACCTCGTAAATGGCGGCGTTGCACCAGATTTGAATTAGCAGAATTTTAACAGACCCTATGACGTGAGGCAAATTTTGGCAATCATTAAATCTAGACACCCCGCTCAATGCCAGTGTCAATGCTTAAATTTTAAATTAATTATAATTAATATTAGCTTCGCTTTCACTAACAGCTGTTATTTATGAGTCAACAGTCAATCCCCTTTGTATCCTATGCGCTCACAATCCCACGGGTCTCTAGCTCGCTCTGATCAAGGCTCATTTACTTGAGATGTCGTAGACGACGATGGCTACGGAAGAGTCGCGGATGTAGGAGGGGATGAGGCTGCGGAACCGCTCCTGTCCCGCCGTGTCCCACAACTGCAACCGGATCTGAGAGCATCCCCCGCCGCACATCCAAATTAGGGCACCGCGGGTCACCACCGCGGGAAACAACCACCGTAAGCTCAACTGATCCCAGTTAACATTCTCAGTTGACATCAAAAATATTTTCTAACTTAAAATTGTTTGTTGTAAAGCCGTGTAACCTCAAATTCAGTTTAAGTGGCTATGTCAACTTAATCAATTATAAACCAACTGTGAAACTTTAGACGGATTGACAAATATTGCGTACCGTAATTTGAGGACAGCAGCTACAATTAACTGTAAAATATTATAGATAATGTTCAGAATTAAATACTATAAACAATAATAATTGTGCACATAGTCATTTATTCATGAACACATCAAGTAAACTTGATCTCACCGTTCTATCCTCCAGATACATTGTTTTTGACAGGAAGTCAATCCCAATAGTCGCCTACCACCAAAAAACACATTTACTTTGAATACTACCTAACGACATGAAAAGTATTCATTATCTAATTCTGTTCAAACTAAATCATATCAAACTACAGCATACTCAAGCCGATATCACAAACATAAGAAAAAAATTGAACATTAAGGTTAGGAGCAAAGTGCGCTATGGAAATTATCTCATACAACGATCATGAATGATAGCTCATTGAACTGTTATTAAACATAATATAGATAACAAGACAACATCGTATTTTTAGGACTCAAAAATGAAAGTGGAAACAAAATGATAAAATGTAGAAAAGTTCACATAGTTCAAAGTAGAAAAGATACTGATATGGTCAATAAATAGTTTTATTCTAAGGAATTCACACCTGGTATGTGTTGTCAAAGCTGTCGTACATAAACCTTGTGATGATCGACGTCTTCCCCACTGTACACAAAAAAAACACGCATCCGCAGATATCAACAAAAGAAAAATATTAAAGTAAAACACTCGTTACACTACGGAAACACGGATACTCAAATATTAAAATTCAACGATTTTGATTGCACAGTACACAGTACCGTTACCGCATTCTTACTCTAATAAATTGGTAATTATTTCAACTTCACACGGTACACAGCATTCTAAATTGAAAATTAAGGCAGTTAAACTATAATGTATCTACCAAAATAAAAATTTGTCGGCTAAACCTAAAATGCACATTATAGTTCAGGTAAGGCCCTTCATAGCCTGTTTGACGAATCCGCTACACCGTATCACGAATCTTACCACTTTGCTCCCCGAGGAAGACAAGCTTGAACTTGCGCAGAGGGTTGCCCAGTTCTCCCATCCCCGTCATCCTGCTCAACACTTTCCTATGATTATAGAATTAAAATCTAACAACAAAAAACGACCCTAAATAATTATTTTGAGAATAAAATAAATTTTGTCAGAAAATCAATAAATTCGTCGGCCACGTCTCCGGTCAGAATTCTAAAATCTGAGAACAGAGTCCTTAACAGCCAATGAAATGACAGACAAGGCTACAAACGCTGGATTATTATTCGCAGAATAAATTAATTTTTACCAAAATATAGCACATTCATTGGTCAAACTTCGTCTTTACTTGTATTCTATATTTATTCACATGCCCTTTAAATCAATCGTGGGCCTATGACATGATTCCTCTTTATACCATCGCAACTATCTCAATGATCACAACCGTAACAACAATAAATGCAAATTTTTGCTGAAAGCTAAAATTTAACCTCACCTTTGTTCTTTAATAAATAATAGTGATTGTTGGCAGAAGTTACAATGACACTATTTGAAACTCGGCTTCGAGATTGAGAATGAAGATAATAATAATTATTCCAAATAACGATAGTTAGCTGGTATTACCGGACTTAATGGGCATCTGAAATCATTATAGTTCCCCGTGTCGTTCCGCCGTTCCGCGAAGGTGGGTGGAAGTATAGTAACTAGATAGGCTAGCACTGCGAAGGGCACTAGACGACGAGTTTTAGGCCCCTATTAATGAAAACAAAAATACTGTACGCCTAAAATAGATCTCTAAAGTATATTAATAAAGCTAGGATTTTACTAATTGTAAATAATTATCTCTGCGTCATGTGTACATGAAAGTTCTTCAGTACAGATCAAGGTTCCAGCGGCTATTCGCTAGTTGGAGCAAGGTACCAAGTCACCCTGCAATCCCTCTAGTGTAGCCAGACTGCAGTGCGATTAGAATGATCGAGTTGCGGGCGGGACGCTAAGGGGTCATTCACATTATCATACGCTTGAGGATGCGTAGCTGGGTACATAGGCGGACTATGGCTTTGGTTATAATCCTTTACAATGATCCGGGTGGGAAAAAACGGAAGTTGATTTGAATCATGGGTAATCACTTTGAATTATTGCGATTGGCTGTGGGTAAATCATGACCCTGTCAATCAAGTTGTGGACGGTTGTAATTGGGTTGCCCCGCGGGAATGAGCCCCGCCCCCGCTATCTCCATACGTGCCTCAATATACAGCATATAGTGACTCCCCTTGGTCCAAATCTGCAAATTTTATATCAATCGTCATATGACGATTTGTGAGAAAAAACGTTGTACTGGATCAAATAACTCTTTTAATGAAGCTTGACTATGTACCATTTTCTGCAATTCGCAGTGTTAAGCATAATAATTAATTTATCTATAAGTTAAATAATTTAGGGCCTTATCAAATTTAGGCTACATGTAGATAGCAGCGAGGCCCACGATTGATAAAGATGTTGAACCGGACTGTAACATTACTGACATAAGCCACCTCTATGGCATAAGCCCTATTTAGTTTTTGTGAATGCAACATAATAATTTTCATAATCTTCTGTTAATTTACTTAAATCAGGTCCAGCCATTGACCTTCGGACCTATTAATCAGGCCCTTCGGGTCTATTTAAATACGCAAAATCTCGAGGTCCTTCGAATCCAAGTTGGTTAGTCCCTTCGGGCCCAGTTAACTAATAGGGCCCAATTAATTAACTAACAGGGCCCAAATAGGCCCTTTGGGCCTAATAATTAATAAATTAATAAGTTAATTAGGCTCGTAGGCCCCACGGGCCTAATTAACTAATAATCGTGCCATTTTTCCCCGTTTAGCTATTCTGAAGAAGTTACGGAGATGAAAATAGGCCGGACGTCAGCGGTTAAAGTGGGCCGGACGTCAGCGGTTAAAGGGGGCCGGACGTCAGCGGTTAAAGGGGGCCGGATGTCAGCGGTTAAAGGGGGCCGGATCGGCCAGGATCGGGAATCAGTCACAAATCCATAGATGCGATCTGGCACCTCGCTTTGTGCAAAAGCTTATTATATAAATAGTTATATCAACAATCTGTCACGCCGCTCAGACTGTGATTATTGGACGCTAACGATTATCATTGTTGTTCCTCTTCAATCCTTCGTAGATCAACAAAAAAAATGCGAAGTTCAGTCCAAGATTTAGTTTAATTCAATTGTTTGTGCAGACCGACGAATACGAGCTTATTCGTTTATATTAACACAGCCGTAACACGTAATGTACTTGAATAACATACTGACTACAACGACACGGGCATATCTTGTAAATATAAAGAACTGCGTTGATCGAATAACTGTGTTGAATATAAAACTAAAGCGAGCGCCATAATAACGGAAATAAAGCTTTAAACGGACAAGAACAGTATACGATGCAGAGGAGACACGTAAATACTTTCATTAACGGTTTGGTCGAAATCATAATACGGATCACTGATCAATTCGTTTACACAATTTAAATGAGTGCAAGACATCTTTGAGATAAATTTATAAAAAGTGTAAAGAGAACAACAGATGGTGTGCTAAAGTTGCAAAAACAAACAATTTTATTGCAAACTAAACATTTGCAAATGGAACACACAACATAACCAGAAGACGTTGAGGCGCTCGAAAAGACTCAAAGAATAATGTACTCGACGCAAAGCATTAAATCACTTTATAACCCTAATTTTTTTTAAATCAGTCTGTACTAAGCAATTTAAGTATTACATTTTTTAAACATTCAATCAACATAATCAGCACTTAATTGTGAAAATTAAGAAAATTCGCTTAAATCGTCTGAACAAGCAAAGCTGTGACACAACTGGACACCAGCTACAGCACAAAAGTCCAGAAACCACAAATTCAATGTATTAATATAACAGTGAACACGTTTGTAGTGAGACTATGAATAAAACACATAATTCTACCTTCTCCTCATAATGCGGCGGCGGCCATAAATGGTACCAAATAATCTCCCCAAACAAGGCAAGGCGACATTATAGAAATAAAACTAAAATTTATACACCGTACAATTCGCGGATAAAAAGTAAATTATATAGCGCGTTGTTCATAAGAAACGTAAATAATAAGTAAATTATACAACAACTTCGCAATTATTTAATCATAATTGTCAATTATATCAGCGGAATATAAACGATATCAGAATTATTTAAAGCCTGTCTATATGAATACTTGATATATCGATAAATATAAAGTTTATGATCAGATCCAGATACACATCACGGCTGTATGCCTATAATTATTATAGCGACAAACGAGCTGCCAGTGTCAATGTTATCAACAGAGTGCCAATAGAGTGTCAACACAGTCTCAATAAAGCGGATCGCGATTAACGTCGAGCTAAAGCGTGGACCAATCGACGGCGTAGGTGCACCACGTCTTCACATTTTTCAGAATTTTGAGGGAGCCACCCGTCCCTATATCGATTCTTTTTCAATTGATATATAAAAATTTTCTGGAAAATCTAACGAGTCTCAACATCCAATCACGTAATCCAGCATTAACATTCAGCATCTGTGTTCAGAAACGACCAAGGCGACGTGATGAGTCAAGTTTTGCGCACAAGCAGCTGTTGTTAACTCTGAGCCGCCGCTGCGCTGTCGAGACGACTGAAGAGACGCATGTAATGTGCTGCACCCGTGGCTGCGCTGATCACCTCCACCCACCTCAAGCACAGACAACAGCGCAAAATAAAAAAAACATCAAACAATAGAGGAAAAATGCGCATGATAGGCAAAAAAAGAATAAAATTGAACGAAATTACATAATAAAATTAATAGCGCAGTTTAAATCATAATCTTGAGATAATTATTCGAATGCTGAAAACGATCATTTAGACATTTTATCTCTTTTGTATATGTGAAATATTGCTCATATCCAGGGTTAGAATCAGCCCTGATTGAATAGGCGTAGCATTACCCCTGCTTCTTTAAAAAATGAATAGTGCTAGCCCCAAGCTTTTAAAGACAGCATAGGTATACCACAATCAAGTTGAAAGTGTAACGATACCTGGACCGTTTAAAATCAGGCGTCAGACGTACATCAAACCATAATTGCTGCTGTAATGCATCGCTAAACTAAACCTCGTTCACATCTACCTCTCGAAGGTGTACTCGCTCTCCGCGCGGAAGAAGTAAACATGGTTCTTGTACTGCAGCTTGAAGACGAGCGCCTCCGTGACGTCATCGTCGGGTCCAGGCAGCTGGACTGAGTAGCCGAGCAGGGGCAGACCCGTCAGAGGACTGTCGTCCTGAACGCAGTATACAATATAGCGTACATTCTTCTTACTCTCACTCATGGTTTAGACAAGCAACAGGGTCAGGTTGAACATGCTTAGATCTGAGCAATAAGGCCAAGCAAATAAAGATTAATCTCTGAAGAGGTATGCACACTTGTCCCTAATCTTACGTTAAACAAGTCTCATAATTCAATTGTAACATTATTCATTAACTTTTTATTGCTACATTGCCACCTAAAAAGTTACACCCACCCGGTAGGACTTGTAGAAGAAGAGGCAGAAGTTAGTGAAGACGACCCAGAGTCGCTGCCAGTCGTTGTTCGTCTTGAACTTGCGCATCAGAAACCCACTGAGCAACTTCTGCAAAGGCCACACCAATCTGTATGAATAGTTAGAGAATATGCCATCTGGCATAGATCGATACATCCCATTTTGCACACCCTATGATGCTGCGTCACTTGCGTAACTTCAGGGGGGGAACAGAGTGGCAGCTGCGCCCCAAAAATGTCTGCCACCCCAGCTGCCCCCCTGCTTGGCAAGACGAATAGTATTTTCAAAATTTAGTTCCTAAGAGTCGCAAGATGTAAACCTTTGTGACAGCCCGTCAGTTTTGGTGATAACAAGGTTAATCAAAAAACTAGATCAAATAAAATCTTTCAGGTGTCAAACTTGCTGCCACCTCTGCGCAGATGCTTGCCGTCCCATTTGTCATCCCATTTGCTAAAATCTAGTTGCGCCGCTTATTAGCAGCAAGCTAACACAAGTATTCTACCATGGGTGAGGAGAAGAAGAAATACGCTGAAGGGGAGGAATGGGTAGCGAGGAAGGGAAAACACGTACCGTGTTGGCTACGCTGCGCTGGCGCATGCTGACGCTTGTGTTGCGGTGCCAGCACACGTGGGTCAGCGTGCTGGTCCGGTGAGGGATCTGACCCCGGTCCATGACCAAACCCGACCCACTCGACCCCTTTTCCGACCCATCGTCCATCGCCTCGGATGAACCTGGAAGTACAATAACGACTCAGAGTGAAGCACTCACAGGCTATTCAGCAAAATGTGTGACCTGCTGGTAAATATTATTTTATTATTTTATTGGCTGAGAAATATTAAACACTTTAATCTCAGTTCAATATGAAATATTGAACTCTCGATTGAGCAGCAGGGCCTTACTGTTGGACCGGAGACTTGAATATGAAATTCACCTCACGGCAGAAACGCCAGTAAAAATACACCCATAAATATTAATTAGATAAAGAGTCACTATTATGGTAAGTTTATTTTACTGCTAAAACTCCTTGATGCTGTTCATTAACATTCAAAGTAACAGATAACAGATTTATTTTGCAAATGATCGTCGAATGAAGCCAAAGTCACGCTACAGCCGACATTCTTAGTACCAGTTGTGTTATTTGAATGATCTAATTTAGAACCGCCAATAATAGCGACTTAAAACAAGATCTGAGATCTGATTTGCGTGTTCTGATTGGATCGTGACGTCATTGTTGTTCTGTGAGTATTTAAAACCAAGTAACTCTCGATTGAGCAGCGGGGCCTTACTGTTGGACCGGAGACTTGGATACAACACAGGACGCTCTGCGTTCCTCTCACTTCGTCCCGCCGGCCCCGTGGCCAGCGCAATGACGCGTTGCAGGTCTTCCAGCCACTTGGCCTTTTCAGACTCAGAGCTGGCAGCGACGAGGAGACAGCGACTGCCCGAGTACACGGCGAAACTGTTCCCCACCGCTATTTTGCGGTGATCCGTCTCTTCCACCTGGAAAAGTACAGCCAGATCTGTTTTTTTGTTTTTTTTCTTCATTTGCATCACTTCAGACCATCATTTGCATATCACTTCACTGTTACAGAACAAGGCAAAAACTTTATTAAATTTGAATAATTTTTATTTCTACTACAATAAGTCACACTGTCATATATAATTATTGCACCGCCTAAAAAATATACAAAATATCTTTAATATGCAAAAAACGATATCTATATCTGTTTATCAACAGATATTTATGACAAGATCTAAAGAGGAACAATCAATGCTTACTGTATATGGGTTGAATCGTTTACGCTAATATCATCATCATAACAAATATAAGCTATGATCTTAAAAGAAAAAGTGTATGCATACTATCATCCCAGCGATGGGGAGCTGACCGTGAACTTTGAACTGCAACGATTGAGTGGCCGTTCTACTTGTGTAAAGCAAAACGTCAGAGAACTGCAGCAACAGGTAAAAATGCGCAACAATTTGAAACAAGATCAAATTGTCAATTAAAGGATTGATCAAGTAATTCAACTGAAATTCAATCGATCGTGAAAATAAAAAAATATTGAATCATCAATTTCACGCCCATGGATTTTCTATGGTAATATTTTGTCGTTTCTGAGCTTTAGTTGCTAGATAGCTTATTTGAAAATGTGTCGATAAAAAAAGAACAGATATTTCTTTTAAAATTTGCATTTCATTTAAAATCATTTTAAAGAAACGTTTCGATATGAATCTTAATGAAAAAAGCGTAACAGTGCTACTATGACAGTGATACACACCAAGAAGAACATGCGCTGCTGGTATCCCTTTCGAGAAAGTTTCTGCAGGCATCCTTCACGAACAAACTCCTGAAGAATCACAAGAAATATCTTAAGAAATATCACAAGAAATATCTTTTCCTCATCATCATGCTCATAAATAACCAACCTTTCACACGCAGTGTTTGAAATATCACAGTACGCATGACAGTACATTACAATATTGACACAAAGACAATAGCGCACCACAGCCCAGTCTGAATAGCACTGTGATTACGACATAAGCCAATCAGATTCTGCTACAAGGCGTCCAGAAGAACAAACCCTGTTTGGCTGAAACAAATTGCTGATCCCAGTCAAGTCCTGCTGCAGCTCGAGCAGTTTCTGGATATTGTCCTACAACCAAAAGAATAATACACAGAATCACGCAATGGGAAGAAAGACAACTTTCATCGGATAAACGCTCACAATTAAATTCATGAAATATTTAATACTCATTGGATTTGCTGCATTATAGTGAAAAAAAATGATGAAAAAGGCTTCAAATTAGCGCCATGCCAGACAGACTCGTCGAGGCTCGCTGCGTGTCGAGGAGGAGGCTGGAGTGGATGCTTTTCTAAGCAAAGTCGCAAAGTCTCAAAGTCGCAGTCGCAAAGTCGCAAATGCATTTTAACTAAAATATTGGTTCACGAACAAGCGGTTAACAAATTAAAGCAGAAAGAAGTGACTGAACTACATAACAGATGCAAGGAGTAGAAGCACTTGCGATGACGTAACTAGCTAGTTAAAATAAAAAATAAAAAGCCTGACTGACTCGCAATTATTATATTATATATTTATATCTCTCAGACCCGATCCGCAATAAAACTAAGATAGCCATACATTGTGACTTGTGCAAAATACTCGACGAATACGCATTAACTCATAAAAATTAAGCAAAAAGACTTCGGCAAAAACTCAAAGTAAAAGCAAAAAAAAGATTAATCGGATGCTGTGACATACAATGGAACCAACGAAAATTCTTAAAACGGAGCACAATTAATTTATTACTCAGACTCATACCAAATGAGGCAGGCGAGAGCAGCTAGCCTTGATGACGGTGGTCAGAAGTCTGAGAGCCTCCTCACAATCCGCCCTATCGGCGTGCGTAGCCGGGTACTGCTGCAGGCATTCTAACAAAAATACTCCGGCCGATCAGCAACAGAAGCGGATGCTAACAAAAACCTGGCCTGGCTAAACTTAAAGGACTTTATTACACTGATTTATTACGGCGTGCGCCGATAGGCCAACGTCGTATTGTTTCGGCCCGGTACCTTTATTTATTTATTTATTTATTTTTTCCTACGGATCTTTGGCGCATTCCCGGAGACTCGCCTTCTGACCTATAAGTCTAGAATAAGGGTCAAAACACTTGTCCCGTTAACGAAAATGTTTTCAGCAAAAAAATTTAATTGTAAACATTGTGGGGGCGTCCGGGGGGGCACTGCGCGCACTTTTGCATGAATCGCGATAACTTTTTTACTATCAGTCCGATTACCCGCCCAGATTTATAATTTTTTGTTATTTTCACTTCATCGTGGGTAACAACCTTGAGCGTTAAAATTATGAAACCAGGGGGAAAACATATATGCCATTGGGGAAAGCATTTCTGGCTTAATAATTCATTTCAAAATATTAAGGGGGCCTGGGGGAGCCATATCATGCACTTTTACAAGAATTGAGATAACGCTTTTATTATCAGTCTGATTTGCAAGATTTTCCACTGTTGTGTTGCACTTCGTCGGGGCTAAAAGCGCCCTATATATGTTTTAACAAAATATTAATACATGAGATGGGCGATTGGTTTTTATAAAAGTAGGGGGGCCAAAACGCTTGCACCACAATAACTCAGCCGCCACTGAATGGATTTTGAAAAAAAATTGGGGAACATGCACACTAAGCCCTGATTATAAAGTTTTGCTTGAATTTGTATAAAATTAACTGTGCCCCCTAAAGCCTCCCCCAGATTTTATTTATTTATTTATTTTTATTTATCACAGAAAATGCGTTCTGTGTTTATGTTGTAGATGTTTGCCTAATCTTTTCAAAATGGGTAAATCCTGCAGTAAATTTCAAAACTCGTGTTTACTCGTGGGGGCCTGCGCGCACGCCGTTTATGCACGGGTACTGTGCTTCCGTCTAGTTTTTGTAATTAAGTCTTTTTATTGTTCGCAAATTATTTAAATTAAAAGCATTCAACAATCCAAAGAGTCCTTGAATTCTTAAAAGCTAACAGCTTCATCATTTAATCACCTATTAGATGTGCCATGTGTTGAGAGCCATAGTGAGTGCACACAAAAAAACTGGCGATTCTTCTAATCACGCATTAGCAGGGGCAAATTTAGATTCGCGCGCTATTTCTAGCGTTGAGGAGTTAAATTTAAGGTTTAACGCATCTCAAGCAGAAATAGCTAGCCCCTAGTTGAATATTTTAGTTAAAATGCATTTTGCAACTTCGAAAATTTTGGACTCTGAGACTTAGAGACTTTGCAACCCCTAGTCGGATATTTTATTTAAAATGCATTAGCAAGATGGTGCCATTTGAAGCCTCTTTGATCATTATCTTCACTATAGTGCAGCAAAATCAATGAGGTACTAGCTACCGGTGAAATTACGCTGTACTAATGCGTGATGGAAAGGATCGCGTACAAACTTTCTGGAAACAACATGTGATGAATTAATGTAGTACAACAGTAAGTCACGGTATGCAGTGCAAACTTACTGTCCAGTATGAGCAACTGACTGTCCAGTATGAGCAACTTACTGTCCAGTATGAGCAACTTACTGTCCAGTATGAGCTGGTAGTGCAGGAGGCGCTGTGGAGGCTTGAGCAGGAAGCTGTTGAGTGGCAGATAGCAAACCTTCTGCATCTCAAAGTCTCTGCACAGCTGCTCCATATCTGGGTCACCCTTGCAGGCAGAGTTGAGCCCCACCAAGAGCTGCTCCGAGCGACTCATGTATGACTCATACGTCTAACACAACAAATCAATGCATTGGGTCAGTTTCAAGCAATACAAAAAAAGTCAAAACCTAACACACTCAGGTACAACATTTAAACGACACTTTAATGATTAGGTCAACTAACCAGCGGGAGTAAATTATTAAATCATAGATCGACCAAAGTAATTGATCAGTTACTAGCATGAAAATTAGGTACAATGGTACAACAATAACCATAATGCTATAACAGGATTAATCAATAACTTTCAAATACGATACACCGGGTAAAATACATCGGGAGGCCCGCTCACCAGTAGCACAGAGAGATGACTGCGCAATAGGTCTCCAATTCGACAGTGATCAGGGTTAAACATTGACTTGATTTCCTGAGCTTCCCTGAATACATGTCATTACAGCAGCGCGTTACACTAAGTTAACTTCCACTTTTCCGTGCAAGCACAGAAAAGTGGACGTAAAACGTAAATGATGTTACGCGAAGCATGTTATACAAATTAAGAGCCAGCACACAATGCAATTAAACACAATCTACATGAAAGAAGCGTACATCAAAATGAAGGTAGTACAATAGTACAAAAAAACTAGTAGCGTACACAATACACAAACTAGACAAAAAATATAATTTTGCTCTCCAATATACAGTGACATACAATATGGCCTTGAAATCTCCGCTTACAGTAAAAAAAATATTTTAGTACTCCTACCAAATCCAATTTTAATATAAAGGAACAGCTCCGCAATGCCACTGACCACTGAGAAAGGCGCAGTTCGATCTGCTTGAGGAAGCGCGTGTGGTGGTCATACAAGTCGTGACACGCGCTCAGCAGCGCATCAGTGACACCGCTTGACACGCATTCGTTCCGTGACAGAGCGTTGCGAAACCACTGAAACACACCTCACCGATCGATGCATTCAGGTACGACAACGATTCATCGTTTGAACAATCATATAGACTCGCATCGTTACATGAAAAAACAGCAATTTTCAACACTCACTGTAAGCTCGCACATTACGCTATCGCTAAGAGCGTACGATCATCGATTTGGAGCTGCCCAGAATTTAACACTGATTTAAGATTCATTTAAAAATTTTAAAAGTAAACACTAAATATTAATACACAAATATCATATATCCGACTCGTAGCAGCCTAATATGTTCAAATACTCATACATTAATATGCATCAATAAATATATAAAGCGGAATGCACCAGAAATTTAGTTTCACGCAGGCGTTTTCATTATACTTGCTTACACAGCAAGCCCCGACTTACAACAGAAATAATGCCGAGGTCTTTGACGTACGTCCTCTCTGTCATTACGAGCTCCTTGCCGATATAGTACGCTCTGCCTGGCTTCGTCTGAACATCGACACACTGCAACGTGCGACTTATAACCATGGATATAACCATCCAACACTACACCGCGTTACGACTAGTTTTGCACCTAGTATAAAATATAGCAGTGTTAAAAAAAAACCAAAGCAGCAGCCATTGCACAAAAAGAACTATCAATAAGCACAATATCTGATAAACAGATTCCATTTCTATAATTACAAGCGTTCTTCAGCCAGACTCGTGCAGTTGCAAGATCTCAGATTAAAGCTATAAATTTTTTTTACAACAAATAAGCCGATATATTCAGCAAATAAATTGGCTCGTGGAATTGAAGCCTACACATGCTTGCACCACTAAGCTCACAAAATTAAATTGATTACGGTTCCCAATAGAAATAATAGAATTCCTAAATAGAAATAAGATAAGCTTATAATTACATTTAAATATACGAGTCTAATTATAGTTTATTTACCTTCTTTTCCACGCCGTCATCCAAATCCTCTATATGCGAAATGCCCTGACTTCCGTTGCTCGAAACCGTCGTCATAGTAACGGCTCCAGAAGTCTCGGATTCGTCAGATAGAGGACGCCGCCAGTTTTGAATTTTGTCTCCCTCAGCAGTCTCGCTTGAAACAGTCGGTGAACGCAGAGGCTTGGAATCCATTGAAGTAGCGCCACGTGAGTTGAAGACATCCTGGGGCAAAAGAAAAAAACTAATAAATAAAATTTGAACGAAAAGTTTGCTCTTAAATCAATATTATGCTGAAGGCTAAACGTTTCACAATCTATTATATAATATATCACTCTACTCCTTAATCGCATAACTTAAATATTGAATGAAAATAGACAAGTAGTCCAAGTAGTTAATTATCATATTCCTGTACGAATGTAGAGACAACATTCTCAATGCTTGAAGTTCAATGCTTAAGCAGGTCATAAATCAACTTTACCATAAACTATTAATCATCAAAATCCCCAAAAAAACAATAATAATACTAGATTTATTGTCAATTTCGGCTTCGAACGCATCAACTGGATCCAAAATTTCTGAACGTTAAACATTGCAGACAGAATTATCATCTCTAGGCCCAACACTTCAATCAATTGGTAACTGATTTCTAACTGTTGTCTATCATCCGAAAAAAAAATCAGCATCAAATGTGCATCGTCAAACCTCTGAGTCCTTGTCTTCTTGTACATCCGATCCCATTTGCCAAGACAATGACGTAGGTTGGGACGCGGGTGTGTACTCGATATGCTTAGCGGTCGGATTCAACCCGGACGCATGACTTCGTTCCACCCCCAGCTCTGCCTGCAGCTGCTCGATGATTAGGTCAAGACTTCGGGTCGAGGGATCGGGCACAAGGCCCAATGATTGGTCCTTAACGGTGACCCGACCATGATTTGGCACCGTCGCACTCTGGCTGTGGTGTAGTGGTCTGTCAAATGAAAAAAAAGCATAAATAAATTACTGGCACAAATATTGAAGTACTTCCTACAAATCTTAAAATCATTGCTTAATAAAATTGTTACATTTAGGTGCACTGAAAAAATAATGTCATTTGGGCCCTACCGCAGTTTATGCATTCAAAACTGATTAGCCAATAAAAATATAACAGCTCTCTTTTATAACTTGTTGCAGTCTCTTCGCCTAAATCTAGTTACATTTCAAGATTTAAAAAAATAGGCTTTAGCATTTTTGTGTAGGTCTATAATAATTGAGCCAGAATTTGACCTAGCAAATTAATGCTTTTTGTTTTTTTGCATTGCATAGAGCGAACCGCTGTTCAACTCTGCAAACGATCAGTTAGAATCAGTATCGGTTTAATTAAGAAATATTATCCTCAAAGATATAATAGCTGCCCTCAAGGCCCGGAAGAGCTTGCCCCTGTATGTCAGGTCGGAGCCGTCACTCAGTGTTCTCAATGAGAGACAGAACGCTGAACTATATATGCGCTGCTATCCAAAGTCTACGTACATGTAGAGCTTGACTCACGTAGCACTCCACCCTTGGATTTATCCTGCTAGGTGGCACAGGCTTAAGAGATCACAGTGGTTAGATGCGACTGTAAATCGTCCTTGTGACGACTCAGGTTATGTTACGGCGCCATATACGTTGTCCGATACAGATCGATTGATTGACAAAAAATATAAACAGCCACAAAAATCAAGAAAGAAACACAAGAACGCGTCTGGCTAACTCACACGGTGGTCGCAGCCAGCGGCGCGACACTTCGCAGTTCCCCTGGAATGTCCTCCACAGATGGCGACCTCGGCAGTCTGCTCACGTCATCGCCGTGCCCCACCGGCTGCGCAGCGGCGGCCCCGGGGGGCTGAGGGGGGGCGGAGGGAAAAACGGGGGAGGAACAGTTGCGATCCTTCGCCGTGAGAATGAACTGCGAGAGGTCGAGGGGCTTGTCAGTGCGGGGGGAGGTAGGGGGCGACACTGAAACAAGGGAAAGCAAATTGTAATATACGTCAACACTGGATATCGTTATTCATTTGAATCACCCTTTACTTTATCTCATATAACATTGATTGTAAATTAAGAAAAACGTTTTGCTGATTATGATCTACTTAGCGCTGGTTTAGGGCTAGTTAACGGATAGTTAAGGCTTTGGAGCTAGCGGATGGTTAGAGTTTTCATTCAATGCTACACTGTTAACATTCTTAAAATTTAGTAAAAACAAGAGCATTTAAAACATTAGCGGTAAACAAACAAACAAATGAACAAACAAATAAACATTAGCAGTAGCATTTCAACATTTTTAGCAGGCCCTAAATACAACACGCTTGACAGATTACAAGTAGAGAACGCATAGGTAATGCTAAAAATCATACAGTGGTTACTTATTAAACCTTCATTGTTATGTTATGAAATATCATTAAGCATCCTGTAATTACATTAAGCACGTCACATCTCAAGTAACACGATCTAAGCATAAATGAAAAATACTGCAGGTTAGCAGAAAAGCCCCTTCCATTCGTGGGTCAGGGCTAGGGCCTAAAATCGTGATTAATCGATAAAACTTTTTATTCGTAACTCCACAGATTTACTGTAGAAGCGCATAAAGAATTAAACTGTACGCAATTACGAGAAAGTACGAAGGCAAACTGAAATATAATCGAGCCAGCATTTCACAATTTATCATATTTCTGAAGACAAGAATAAAATTACAGCGAGGTCATGCAAAAAATAAACACCATACAACACGTAATTCTTACGCACATATCACAACGCTGTGTGACATTGAAGCTGTATTCTATCACTCAAACTATTAAATTGTAGAGTTATAAACTAAAACAAAAGCTCGACAGAAAATGTCAAAGATACCAAAAAACGCAATACTGATGTCTAGACCGCACAAAGTAATCAGACAATTACATCATATGCTGAACAGAAGACTCTAGAAATCAACATACGTGTGTCTTAAGACAGATACATTTGAAACTCAGTGATAGCATATGACAAGCGACGACTTGAAATTAAGACCATCCATCTGAGAAAAAAGAGAGATTGTGATCTTCATAGCATGCACAATACAATAGGAATATCTATCGTGCCATTTTGTATCGGATATTGAAGATAATTTTCGCAGCAATCTAAAATACCAATTCTTGGTTATAATGTGCCACATTTTATCATCGAGTTAGGATTTATTACTATTCGATTTCAATAAAGCTTCGTTCATCGGGAAATATGAATCAGTAATGTAACATTGTGCATCCACAATCAAAAGCTCGCGTCATATCACGGCTCACATAAATCACTGTCTTTCATTTGTTGCAACTGAAATGTATAAGAAAGACCACAAGATAAGATTCATGAAAGATAACACATAAGAAGACAACATGTACCATAATTACAACATAATATAAAGGTACGATATTCATAATATATATGAAAAAATGTAACAAACTATATTGATGAGCGCGTTGAACAATACACTGAACAAGCATATCAAAATCTAAAAAGACAGATATTTTTGAAAACATGAACACAATGACAAAAAATGATAATATGAGTAATACACCGAGAAATGAAATCAACAGAAAATGCTTTTGACGGTATTCAAACTCACGACACAACAACGCACAACGGATACTTACCCGAAATGTGTAATATTACGAAAGGATTATTCTACGGCAACTAGCGCGTAATCGACTATCTTCACTGCGTAATCTCAATTTGATTGACACAATAAATTCATACAATTTATACTGCATGAATTGTATTGTCGACGCCTATGCTAAAATGCTTGACTACCAAATACTGGTTTTTTTTGGTTTCTTTTTTCTAGATCAGCTTGCATGTAAGATGTAAACAATTGCGTTCGCGATTTGAATCATTGCCCGTCGGTAACTTAAAAGGAGGTGTCCAGAAATGACACTGGAATGATTTAACTTTAGAATTGGATTAGTCTGTAGCACATAATAAATGGTTCATCCAATGGATAATTATCTTTTTGCCTCTCCGACAAAAATATGAGAATTTACGAATAACTTTCAAATATACCACAAATTTGTGCGCTTTGTGACTTCTAACATTGATTGTTACTCAAAATAAGTTTGAAGAAAAAATTTATCAAAGTAAACTAATAAACGGATTATCACTGGCTAACTTTCATCTATTCCACATATCAATTGTACAATCCTAAATCTGTCATGAAGCCACAGAGCGACTAGTCATGATTTTTATTGTTGCGATATTTTGCCAATTATTTTGCCACTGCATTAATCAGCGGCTCTAATATTCATCGACCGATTTGCTAACGTTGATACATCATGCAGCCACGATCGTCATTTAATATCAAATACTGTATACAGAACAAGCACTGAAAAGGTCAGACACAGATGCGCCGCGTAGAGTGGGGAATAGCGGAGTTGAGTTATAATTGCACACCCATTCAAAATTTTGAATTACTTGAATGACTGATAAAGTTAACGCGTACTGAAAGCGTTCTTTAAGAAAGCAAGTCATGAATGGATTCCTAGTATCTAGACCGACATAGACACATGTGGCAATTGTGATTAAATAATTGCGTTAAAAAGATAAATTTCTTCACAGAGCCTTGACTGAAATGCAAAATATAAAAAATTACAGTCGCTGTCCAAACTAGAATTTCAAATTCAATGCCGCATATGAATGAACATTATAAACCGACATTACAAACTATACCACACAAACATTATAGACACTATGCAGTCAATTACACATCATTAGATTCAGAAGAGAAAGCAAGAACTTTGTAAACATAACAGTCCTGTGTCTGAAACACGTTACAGTTGACTCAATGGTCGTCATAATACATAGCCCACACCACGCAAATCTTCAAATAGACAAATAAATAAAAAACTGCCGTAATTACTGCAAGTCCTAGGTTTCAACAACCACTGCGTCATGTAGCAGTCAACGTTTATCAGCAGGAGTTGATCGCTATGGAATTTTCTTAGGCCCAGTTGCTCAATTGAGAGTTGTTTGGTTTTAAATAATCACAGAACAAAAATTGCGTCACGACCCAATCAGATCGTGCAAATTAGATCCAGATCATTCAAATACTCAGCAATTTTGGAGAGTTATTCGAATAATCCTGGATCATTCATATTCTCTATTGAACAACTGGGCCTTAATTTACATTTTGAACACCTGAAATTAATACCATCTATTCAAATGAGTATATTTTAAATAAGTAATTTAACAGCAATGAATTCCACTGATTAACTCGCACGGCCACCAGTAAACTTACTCATAGTGCATCCTTAAAGAAACCGACCAAAGAAGAAGAAATTTCACTGATTATCAGACTTTCCAACCCCAGCAAGTCGGAGAATAAAGAATAGACTTGCAGCCCAGAGCTCCCCGGGCGAGTCATAAAAGACGACTGAAGAAGAGGGAGTGGTTCTGTGGCGGCCCTCTTACACAGAACCGAACTGTAATAGTCTTCATTACTCATACACGGTCCTTAAATACTTTTAAAAGGAAGAAGAAGATTCCACCAATTAGTAAATTTCAATTAAAGAACGGATCATATGTAGTCAAAGAACGAGATTGCAAACAGTGCTCTCACTAAACAGAGTGATAACCGGCCCCACAATACTGTTTGATCAATACAGCCAAGCAGTAGCAATGAACCTATTTACAAACTGAAAAGCCTCTTACAGTGTCAGCAAGTGAATATCAGCATGTAAACGACACACAAATGACTAGACACGAAAGACCAAAACCAGTATGCACCAATACTCACGCTTACTACGTAAAACATGGAATATTATTACAGCAGAATTTGTACAGTTCAGGCGAATACGAAAGCGTGGAACAGCCATGAGAAAGTTTTATTTTCTTTAAAGTGTTATGAAGAAACGATTTTTTCTTACCTCCTATCGTAGTCGCCTACGATGTTTATCATAGCAGAGCCTACTGCAGGAGGCCTAACATTTTGGTTTTTAGTTATCGTATGCTCCAACGATAGCTCCACTAGGCACCTACGATAGAAAATAAAACTTCATCGTGGCCCTTCCACGCTTCCGTACTGATGCTAGTCAACCAATGGTCTCGCCAGCAAAAGCAATCCAATAATGTGAGATCTAAACAAGGGATTCCAAGGCTTCATTGCCATGAAATTCTGAACTGACTGGATATACAGAGTGGTCCAAAAAAAGTTACCCCACACTTCGACAGACTAGAGCATACGTGTTCTAAGGTATGTTTGAGTGCATAAAGACTTAGAGCACAGGCAATATTATGTGTGATAATATATCTGAACCATGTACTGTCGAAATTGAGTGCAAACTGAAGAACAATTGTAGAAGTTGAATAATGTTGAAGTTTTGGGTAACCTTTCATGAAACACCGCGTAAAATCGTTCATATTCTATAATGGAAGATATTTAGTACTAAGTTCAGCGTAAGTAAATCAATGCAACGTAAAATGCTAAAATAATACTGGAATGCAGCTGAACATTATATGAATCGCAGAACTATTTCGACTACAGGAGCACTGAGAGTGCAGTACCGGTAGCTAGTTCATGCATTACATGACTTCTTGACTTCTTGATTCAAAATATTTAATGCCTTAACGTCTTTCACTTCAATGCATATAAAAAAAACCACTATCTTATAACAACTTCTCTCATCAATGACTTGATCTCTTGCAAAAATGCACTGATAATAATTAAACAATGTTTTACAAAATTCAGCTCAATTGTATACAATTTAATCTGAGACACTTCCACATACAATAGATCGAGACAATTTGAATTGAGACAGAGAGTTCAGATATCTGATCGTTCGGAGCAAAGGATTTAAAATGATTCAAACATGATTCGAAAAGCATCAATGCATAAACAGTAGGCTAATATCCACTTTTTTAAAGCTGGCCTTTAAAAAAACCAATCAACTGAGATAACTATTATCAGGCATTGGCGAAACATTAGGCTGCTGCGTCTCTAACTGGTTAGAGTCCTCCGTACGTTGCTGAACGGAATCATCATTTTGACCGGATGATGGCCCTGCCGTGATATTGCCTAAACTATTTCCTGTCCCATCCCCCGATCCAGGCAAACGCGCTTCCCTCGGACTATCCATATCGTTCGCCTCGGAAATATTTGACTTCTGAGTTTTTTCCAAAATCGATGAATTCACGAATGCGAACCCTTCCTTCGATTCCGCCTTCATTTTCTTTTTAACCGGCGAGGCTTTTCGAATCGTCGACGCGGCGCTGGACACCGACGACTGTCTTTCGTCTTTTTGTTTATCGCCCGAAATGTGGCCCTGCCCCTCGCTATCAAAGGAGCTTCCGGAATCTCCATCTTCTCGTTCCCTGATCTTTCTCCGTTCGGCGCCGACCTCCGTTCTCTCCTCCATGTCGTCGAGAGCCTTCAGTGGATCCAGTTCCTCCTCGCCCATCCGCCGCATATCGTCCTCTGATGTCCCGGAGCTCAGCTCGTAATCCGACCGCCTCCGAGGATCCGACGGCAATCCGAGATTTCGATACAGCTCCCTCGTGCGATCGGAATTTTCGTCCGACTCATTGGACGACGTCGATTCCGCCGCTCCCACTGCTGCTTTTTCTTTTTCAGAATTTCCCTTCATCGTGACGGGGAGGTCGTCGTTGTACACGGGGGCCCCCCCGCTCGAGTCGAGTAGATCCCCGATGTCTGCCGGCTCGTCGTCACTAACAGCATCGCCGCTCTCTGATGACAGATCGAGGACGACCGGGGGGCGCCGGGCTGCTTCGCCTCCCGGGGGCACGACGTACACCGCGTCCGTCATGGCCGCCGACTCGAGGATCTCCATCGGGTCGGGAAGGTCGTCGACGTACAGCGGCATCTCGACGTCGTCCTCCGACGAGATGGACAGTGGCGGCGCGGGAAACTGGAAATCCACTGCGATGGGCACGGCGTAGGGGTTGATGGCCGCGGCGGCGGCAAGCCTCCTCTGCGTGTCGGCCAGGTCGCAGTCGAAGGGATACGCGACGTCGTCATCCGACGATATCTCCCCCGCCTTAGGCGAATGATGCGATGGATTCGCGCCTCCCTGATGGTATCTCCCCCCTCCAGGTTGTCTTTTCGTCGATTGATTCTTGCGCGACGCTGTGCAACCGCGCACAAATACCTCGTCCTCTGATGAATTTTCCACCAGCGGCGGCGTCATCGCTGCGGCGGTGGCACTTCCCTTTCCGCCGGCCTCGGCGGCAAGGTGGCGGTGGAGGTCGTGTAGGCTGTGCTCCGAGTGCGCGCGCTCCACCTCGTCCTCGTCGGAAATGTCAAAGGTCGCCAGTGGCGGCGGCGGAGGTGGTGGATTGATGAGTGCCTGGTCCTCCAGCCACTCCACCACCTGGACCCGGCGGCGGAACTCTGGCGGGCTCTCTAGCAGACGGCTCGGCGGAGAAAACAGCGACGAAGATGCGCATGAAGGTCGACTTACCGCGACCTTACGCCGACCTTCACCCTGACCTTCACCTTGACCTTCAGTTTGACCCTCGAGGAGGTCGTTGAGGCTGTGGGATGAAGCTGAAGACACGTCAGCTTCGTTGTCTCTCAGCGATTCGTCAAGTCGGGTCTCGTAGGAAAAAGTCGACGACTCGGCTGGCAAACGATCAGGGGTCATGGATAGAGATTTAGTCATGGGTTTAGGTGGAAGTTGAGCAGGGGTTTGTGTAGGAGATTTGAGTGGATGTTTGGTTGACGACTGCGGTTCAGGTTTCTCTGGCGACTTGCTTTGAGGTAAAGGAGAAATGTCGACTGTAGCTTTTGCTGGGGATTTGCTTGGAAGTTTACTTGATGACTGTCGCTCTGGACTTTCTGGCGACTTTGCTGAAGTTTTTGATAAAATTTGGGCTGATGCTTTTGCTGGAGATTTGGATTGAGGTTTGGTTGGAACGTGCGCCAGAGGTTTCGTTGGGGACTTGATTGCAGATTTATTTGGAAGTTGCGTTTGAGTCTCTTGTTTGATTGAAAGCTTATCTGGCAGCATGCTCTGAGACTCAGTCGGGGACTTGCTTGTGGGTTTCACTGATTCTGTTTGGAATTTTGAAGGCTCGGCTGGGGGTTTGGTTGAAATTTCTGTCAGGGTTTTTGATGGCTTGGTTTGGGGTTTGGCTGTAAGTTCTGTCGTGGTTTTTGAAGGATCGGATGAGGATTGCAGGGTTACAACATCAGTTGAGGGTTTTGAAGCCCTGGTGGATGGTTTGGTTGAAAGTTGAGACGCAGATTCAGTTTGAGAATCGGTCGAAGGCTTAGCTGAAGGCCGAGGCTCAGGTTCAGATGGTGACTTGTTTGCGGATTTGACTGAAAGTTCAGGTTCCGTTTTTTGCACGGCCTTGGTTTGAGGCTTGGTTTGAGTATGAATAGGAGGATTTGCTGGAGGCTTGGCTGAAATCTGAGATGGAGTCTTTGTCACAGGTTTGACAGAAGTCACGACTGTAGATTTCTTTGGAGCGTCAGCAGAACTTGTGCGAACAACAGCAGCAGCAGCAGCAACTGCAGCAGCAGCATCAGCAGCAGCAACCGCAGCAGCAGTAGCTGGGATCACAGGGGAGCTGGAGGCTTCAGCAGCGACATATTCCTTGCTAGAAATTGAACTACTGGCAAGCTTAACATCACCACGTGCAGAACTCACAGCAGGTTTGTCAGAAAGGGCAACATCAGCGGTCTCAGACTGTAATCGTTCGTTAATTAAACCTGGAACTAATTCATCCGATGAGTTCACAGCAGTTGATGATGCCTTGATCATAGCATGTGAGGCAGAATCACTTGAAGACTTAACGTCATCATCGCATGAAACAGAAGTAAGTGCCTTGTCAGTTGTTGACACTTCACATGTCTGGTTTGACAGATGACTAGTTGCCAATACGACACTAAACGCAGCATCAGAACTCAGATTGTCTACAAGACTAATATGAATAGAGCTGACACTCGGATCAGTGGAAGTACCATCACCGTTAAAAGCATCACCACCTTCTGAAACTTTAATGGCAGCTTTAGGTGAAATTAATTCCAGCTTCCGCAGATCTACGACATTTTCCTTTGAAATCAATTCCAGCTTCTGCAGTTCATCAGCATCGACGATCGGCAATGGCGCAGTATCAAACACCGTAGGCCACTTGACCGCGCCTCCGTCCCCTCCCTCCGAGTCGGGGATGTCTGGAATGCAGGATTCATGCTCCAAGACCCAGCCCGGAGGCGGCGGAAGAAGCAAACTGTCGGCGGAAGTGTGGCGGAGCTCCAGCGGGTCGACATCATCGGCTAGTGGCGAGGGCAGGTCCACCGACAGATCCTTTATCTGGGAAACTGTCACGTGAGGTCTCCGAATGTCGATCAAGTTGTCTGGCAACAATGGCGGCGGTATATCGGTAAAATGTTCCAGCGATGACATAATCCCCTCATCATTTTTGACTGTAGAAAGTTGCACTGAAACTTCTGATGGCTGAATTTCTTCAGAGGGCTCTGGCAGAACTGGCTTCGTATCTGTAGAAAGTTTCGCAGCGTTGGTATCTTGCACAATATTCATAGAAATATTCATAGAAGAGCCTAATGGATTTGTAGCAGGTTCAGGGGAAACCAGTGTCTCTGAATTAGACTCCCTAGGCGGCAGAAGCTTAGAATCAGACTCCTTTGATGGCAATGGCTTAGCAGTAGCCTTCTTCGGAAGTAGTTGCTTGACAGCGGTAACCGGTTTGGGTGCTCGTGCCGGCGGTTGCTTCGTTGGCAATTTGACCTGAGTCTTTTTTACCCCTGCCTGCATGGGCAAATTCATAGCTGGCTCGGAACTTATAGCCAGCACTTGATCAAGATTTCCAGCCTCCAACGATGAAATGAGCGTTTTCATTTCTGTGCTGCATTTCTCAGAAGTTGATGAGTTCTCTATCACATGTGGCGGTAAGACAGGCAAGACAACTTCTTTAATCGCTGGCTCCTGCACAAGATCAGGCAATGGTGAAAGGGGCAGGGACTCACAGCTGTAGATGGCACTTAACGCGACCGATTCCATCAAAATGTCTTTAACAACATTTGATGCGTATTCATGCAAAACTGGAGTGGTCACTGGAAAATCAGCTCTGGCAACACATTCCTGACTCGCAGTATCCAGTGTTGCCGGAACAGCAGCAACACTCAATGGCTCTACACGTTTCGCATTTGATTCTGAATCACGCGAAGCGATGACGGATTCCGACACAGCGGCCGATAGGATGGAGTGCGCAAATGAAGTAGAAATCCCTTCGATGCGAGATTCCGTCACAGATTTAGCCGCCTCTAAACTTGTGTCGACGACTGCCTCGCAGTACGCCTCAATCGCGCGGCGCATTTCTGCGTCGTCTTTTTCTCGCTGTGCCAAGCGCACTTCGAGCGCAATTTTCTCACCGCCTTTCTGCGATGCTTCTGCTGTCATTTTAATGTCAACAGCCTTCTGAACTTCAGCATTAGTTCGCAGCGCAACTTCTTGTCGACTTAAAGTCTGATCTACTTCACGATGCTCATGCTCCTCTTGTGTTCTGGTTTCAAAAGCGCAGGCGCCAGGGCGACCACTCGCCACAACTTCGGCTTCACCACTGACACTGGGTTTTAAGTTCTCCTTCCTGAGTTGCAATTCATCATCAGTGACTGGTTCAAGCCTACCCTCCGGCATATCCTTAGCCCCTGCAGAACCTTCCATATGTATGTTCGGATCTTTAGTTTGATCCTCCACTGATTTGATCTTGGGTTGCAATCTTTCTGCCGCTGTCGCATCTTTTCCCACCTTGCTGCGCATGTGTGCCGCAATCTCCTTCTCAAACGGCGGGCTCAGCGAATCGTCCTTACACGAGAAGCTATCCCTCGGCGGCAGCTTGTTGTAGACGACGAAATCAAACCCGATGCGTGGGCCACACGGCGAATTGGGCGACCTCAGCGACGTGTTTGCCATCGACACCAAGCTCGTCTTGATCTTCTCCATCTCCACGCGCCGCTGCCCCCCCCCACGATGCTGCAGTGTCGAGACGTCCTTCTGAATGACGCCTGCTTTTTGTTTGCCCGGGGAAACAGATCGACTGCGACCGAAGGACGTGGGCAGGGTGGCGTACCGCTTCTTGGTGAAGAAGGACTCGTCGGTCTGCTCGCCGACAGACACCAGATGGCGCTTGTGAAGGATGTACATGATCTCGTCACCAACTTTGAATTCGGTCGTTTCCTGCATGATCACTTCTTCGGTACCGGTATGAGGTTTATACTCAGTACTGGTATGAGATTGATCCTCAGTATCAGCATAACGCTTTTCCTCTGTACCGGTATGAGATTGAACTTCAGTACCGGTATGAGATTCACCGCCAGTACCGGTATGAGGTCTATACTCAGTACTAGGATGAGGTCTAGCCTCGGATTCAGTTTTTATTTCAGGCTTGTCTTCAATCGCACCAGAGTCACTGGCAAAAGTTTCACCTTGTTTATCAAGCCGACCAGCTTCTGCTTTATCCTCCGTCAATTCAGCTGCCCTCATCGGCTTAACATCCTCAGATTCCGGTCGCTCCTCACTTTCCATCGACAATATACGCGCTTCGTCGATCTCCCTCTGTCTGCCCGCCGCCGTCTGTTCCACCACCACTCCATCAAACACGTCCTCCACGGCTGCCTCCTCTCCACCCACACCACCATCGCCCCCTCTAGCAGCCGCCATCACCTCAAACTCCACCACCTCCGACGACCTGCTCCCCCGTGACCTCTCACCCTCATCCCTGACTTTTCGTTCGTCTCCAGCTTGCTTTGTTAAGTCGCCGATGCTCTGGAGTTCTTCGTCGCGAATGGCTGCATCGCGGGAGAGCCGCTTGCGCTTGGACTCTGTGCGAGCGATGGAGCGCCGGCGCTCATCGTCCCTGCTGCCCTTTGCCGCGGCCTCGTCATCTGATCCCACCCTCGCGCCCTCATTTGAATGTGGTGTCGAACTTTTCCTTGATCGCCGTTCGTTTCCCTTCGTATCATCAACCGTATGGCGACGACCTGAGCCGTGCTCTTTATGTACATCTTCGCTCACGTTGGCCGCTTCGTCTCTCAGCCGACGTTCGTTCTGAAGCTCCTTCATCAGCCTCTCCCCATCCAACACCCCTCCGGCAGACTCCAGTCCATCGTCAGCGCCCCCTCCCGCCCGATGCTCAAAATCCAGCGAATCGCGACTCTCTGTGAGCTGGTAGGAATCCTGAGACATCGCGTCATGGTAGTACCTCGAAATGTCCGCATTTTGATTGGCCGAAGAGGCGCGGCCGCTCCCCCTTGCCGCCCCGCCCCCCCCCACATCATCCCGCTCGATAGAATAATACGAATGATTGAAATCATCAAGCGCACCTGTGCGCTGGGTGTCGCCTCCGCCAGTCTCCTTCCGCCGCTGCTGCTGCTGTGCCGCTGTCACATCTGCCTGGTGGAGGACACCGGTCTCCGGGTGACACCAGTCCCGGTGGACACCAGTCTCTTGGCGGCGATCCATGTGTTCTGCCGACGTCCGGAAGGTCTGCAGAGACCGGCTCTGACTCGGCGGTGCGCCGTTCTGCGGCGCCGATGGGTTGCGCCGGCTTGTCCCTGCCCCACGATCCAACGTCCCGCCCCCTCCTTCTCCCCCTCGGGCTGGGATCCCCCCTTCCCGGTCGAGGGTGCCCCCCCCGCCCCGCCGGGGGGGCTCGATGGTGACGAGGTGGGAGGCGCTGGAGGCAGACGTGTTGTGGCTGTGGAGGTCGCGAGAGTTGAGGGTCCCCGTCCTCGGCGTCGCACCCGCGCTGTGGCCCGCCGTCGAAACAGTCCGCATGCTCGTTGATCTGACCAATCACAGCAGGGGTTTCAAATCTGACCAATCAAAGCAGTGCATTCATAACTGACCAATTACAGCAGTGCTTTCATATCTGACCAATTACAGCAGGGCTTTTATCTCTGCTCAATCACAGCAGTGCTTTCATATCTGACCAATTACAGCAGGGCTTTATCTCTGCTCAATCACAGCAGTGCTTTCATATCTGACCAATCACAGCAAGGCTTTCATAACTAAACATTCACAGCAAGGCCTTCACGCCAGCTTCATGAAAAAATCATCGTTTAATTTTTTGACATTTAAATCATTCATCATCATCATTTACGTTTTGTGTCCACTCTCTAATCTCTGAAGATCACCTTCGCTGGCCATGTCTCACTTCCATATACCAAAGAGTACTTTGCACACACATTTTGTAGGATTTCCCTTTCAATTTCAATGAGACACCCCTTGCTGTCAAGATAGGTCCCAGTTTGTTAAAGTTGCCCAGGCACTTGTCACCCTAGCCCTTGCTGCCTCCTCTGCTCCCCCTCCGCAACCAATCATACCTCCCAGCTAACAGAAACTACTCACACGCTCCATGCTACACCCCTCCTCAAGCATCACATACTTCTCCTCCTGTCTTAACACTGTTGTCTACACCCTTGATACACACCGAGCACTGGAAAAGTGGATCTTCCTTCAATCTACCTTTGATTTCACTGCACTTTTTGTGAATCCACTTCCTGCACTTGCAACATTTGATTGCGTTTAAATCCACTCCTTCTCTGCATACTCCACATGGATATTTTCCTGAGCTCATAATTTGTCCCGAATTTTCTTTGCACCTCATCACCTTAGTTTTTTTCAAGATTACCCGAAGTCCCTTCGTTTCCAGACTTTCCTTCCATATCTTTACTCTCTCCATCAGCAGCTCTTCCAACTCCTCAGCTATCGCTAAATCATAGGCATATAGTAGCTCATATGGTAGGCCTTTCCGGAATTTCTTGGATATTGCTTCCACAACAATAGCAGTGGGCAAAGCACGAAGCCCTGGTGTACTCCAACCTTCACTTCAAGCAGTTTGCTCTCACCCCTTTTGACTTTAACTGCCGTCTGTGCTCCTGCACACATAGCCTTTATGACTAATATAATATACTCTTCCACATCAAGTTCCCATAATGCCCACCATATCACTTGACGTGGGACTCTGTCAAAAGCCTGTTCTAGATCCACAAATGCCATCAACAATTCCTTTTTCTTTGCTAAGTATTTCTCTTGCAACTGCCGCACTATGAAAATTGCATGTGTTGTGCTTTTCCCTGATCTGAAGCCGAATTGCACATCATCAATATTTACCTTCCTCCTAATTCTTCCTTCCATAAGTTATCGGGAGTCTGATTGAGGAAAACGTCCAACCTGTGCTAGCACGGAAAGGTGGACGTAAAACGTAAATGATGAAGATGAATGATAAGAGAAACGCAGCAGTACCACTAGCGCTACAACGAAAGATATCATTAGTGGAAGGCAGCAGTACCACTAGCGCTAAAATTAGAAATAGTACTAGAGAGAGGCAGCAGGACTACTAGATCTACAGCAGGAGATAGAGTAAGAAGAACGCAGCAGGATTACTAGAGCTACAACAGGCGATAGGGCTAGAGAGACACAGCAAGATGACTAGGAGTACAATAAGAAGCACTGCAGCAGTACCGAGTCCCTGGTGGTGCCGCGGCGAGACTCGAAGCGCTTGGTGAGGTCGGTGAGCTGCTGCTCCCACTCATGGTCGAGCTCGCGCTGCACACTGTCCGCCTCGTGGCGGCGCTCCGAGTGGAACTCTGCCATCAGACGGTCCTCCTCCTCGCGCTGCTGCCGCTCCAGGTCCTCTTGGTACTTGTACAGCTTCTCCTTCGTCTTGTTGACCTGCAGCATCACAGCAGTTGTACAGCTTCTACTTTGCTTTGTTCGCCTGCAGCATCACAACAGTCGTACAGCTTCTCCTTTGTCTTGTTGACCTGCAGCATCACAGCACTTATACAGCTTCTTCTTCGTCTTGTTGATCTATAGCATCACAACACTCATACAGCTTCTGCTTTCTCTTGTGCACCTGTGGCATCACAGCACTAGTACAGCTTCTGTGTACGAGGTTCTATGTACCAGAAATGTGGTTAAACGCACAATACGCATGATTATACGCATGATTATACGCACCAGGTGCGTGGTTATACACTAGAGGCACATGGTTATACGCACGAGACGCGCGGTTATACGCACCAGGTAGGCGGGGAAGTGGTGCTTGTCGTACTTGGTGATGTACTTTCTCTGGTAGTTGCTCTGCGCCCACAGCGCGCCTCTGATGTGCAGCGCGTCGGCGCCTATTTTGGGCGCGGCGTCCCCCCCGCCCCTCACCTGCGCATTGAGCTGCGACCCCTTGCCGGGGACGGACAGCGCCGAGCGGATGCCCATGGCGCGCCCATCGTACCCGTGGGCGGACATCTGCAGTGCGACGGAATTATTATCGTTAATTACTGACTGCGTTTAAATAAAAAATATTAACGCGCAGGCTCCGCGTGCATGGGGCTCGTGTTACCCCTGCAGGCCGGAGAACAAAGAATTGGCCTGCAGCCCAGAGCTCCCCGGGCTTGTAGTAAAAGGCGACTAAAGAAACGGGGAGTGGTCCTGTGCCGGCTCTCTTACACAGAACCAGACTGCATATAACCCTTGCGAGGTGCACACAGTCCCTAAGATACAAAAAAAACATGGGGCTCATGTATCACGGGACCCCCATGTTCGCCAATTGCAGAGTGAGTCAGCTAACAAATAATCTCCTAGCGATATCGCGATAACTCAGTAAAAAATTTAATCTTCTTACTTCATATGTGCAGGGACTGTAGAAGAGATAATGTTCAACAAGACGACCAAATTTCATTTGAGAACATCCTTTAGTTCAAAAGTTATGACCGTGCTAGAAAAATGTTTTTAAAATCGACTTTACCAACACTTCAAAGCTGACTCACTGGTGAATTAGCTCGCCTGCACCTGTTTCAGCAAGCAATTTCTTTGAGAATAGACTACTCTAAACGCCTCCTCATTTAGAATATTGTACACAGGCTTGGAGGCCTCACTTTAAAAAGGACATAGAGGTTTTTGAAAAGGTGCAAAGAAGGGCTACCAGAATGATGACCGGATGTGGAGAAATGGAATATGAAGGAAGGTTGAAGAATGCTGGGCTATCCACATTGGATACAAGAAGGGAGAGAGCAGATATGTTGGAGGTGTATAAGATAATG
>JAQIWG010000569.1:0-32069 GCA_034695025.1 Chamaedrilus cognettii
AGCTTGACACGAGTCTCAAAAAAACAGTGACGCATCTTATGTGCGTCTGTATTTCACTGAACTTAGACCATTCTTCGCAACTGATCAAGTGTCGCATCTGATTTACGTCAGTGTTGCATTAAGAGAGAAAAAAAAAGTTGAGTTAGGTTTTTTTTTTATTTTGCTGCCATTTTGCTAATTTTGCGTTTTAGACTCTTGCCGCTAGCACAGAAAGATGCACCAATAGTTGGAAGTTTAGCTCTTAAGTCAAAACGTGAGAAAAATCGATTTACGTCTATCTTGGATTGAGACGTTTTATTGGAAACTCCCACGCCTCCCTATTATTGTTATACACCTCCCAATAATTGTTCACCTTCAATATTTACTAAATATTTATTAGTAGTCTTCTGTATGCAATATATAGTATGCTCTGCATATTGTAAAACATGAAAGTTTCATGCGCATGTAATTTAGGCAAATTTCACAAATCGGCAAAAACTTGCTCAAGTAACATGCGCGAAAATAACGTTTAGAAGGTATTTATAATGGGCAGTCCGAAAAAACTAAGTGCAGTAAAAAATTTCAGCGGCAAAATCACAAAAATAGCATGGATCAATAACAAAAATTTCATGTTTTACAACATAGTGCGCGGTAATCGATTAAAGCATCACTTAGAGTCACTCGATTTGATGGAACACACTCTCTGAAATTTGTAACTTTTCCCTCTTTTTGAAATCTCTGTAAGATTTGAATATTGCAAGAATTATTGATAAATCACTGGGTCCAGAGACCAGCAGTCAGCGGAGAAGGCCTTGAACTGACAGTTGCGAGTCATCTGAAACATGCCATCGCCTGTGTCCTATACACCTCACCCACAGGTCCCACACGTCCTTGCGCGTCTGACTGCGACTGTGTCCTATGCACCTCACCACATGTCCCACACGTCCCTGTGCGTCTGACTGTACTTGTGTCCAACGTGCTTAATCTGCCCACACGTCCAACACGTCCCTGCGCGTCGACTGCGACTGTGTTCAGCACCCCAGTGACGTCCGAGATAAATAAGTCCTACTCAACATCAAGGTCAAAGAGCGCACAGTTTGTAAACTCTAATGCACACGCACCCTTCAGCTCAGAGATTGCTGACTTGCCCTCTTTCCAACTGAGCATAGTAGCAGGAGGGGGAGTTACACCATTCGACAGCTGATCAGGGGGGGCCAGAGCTGAACTGTTAGGTTGAGCTCCAATACTTGCTGATTCACTGCTTCCTGTGTTAGACACAATGTAGGCCAGGTTCGATTCTGTATTCGGCTTAGTGTCAGTGGGCTCTGTGTCAATCGACTCAATACCGATTGGTTCAATGCCAGTCGGTTCAATGCTGGTCGACACGATGGCAGTAGGTTCAAAGCCGGTCTGCGCAGTGCCCACCAGTTCAATGCTGGTCGGCTTAATGCCGGTTGGCTCGATACCGGTCGATTGAATACTAATCGGCTCATTACCGACTGGTTCAATGCCAGTCACTTCAATGTCGGTCGGCTCAACGTCAGTCAGCTCGGTGCCGGTTGGTTGAATGCCAGTCGGTTGAATGCCAGTCGTCTCAATGCCGGTCGGTTCAATGCTATTCGACTCAGTGCCGGTCGGTTCGATGCCAGTCGGCTCGGTGCCAGTCGGTTCAGTGCCAGTCGGTTCAGTGCCAGTCGGCTCGGTGCCAGTACACTTGTCAAAGTGCTCATCCAAACTCAGCCGACTCTCCCCGACACAGTAAGTTGTAGGGGCCTCACTCCCATCCAGCGCAGCAGCATCAGCAGCTTCAGCAGCTGTAGCTGCTGCGATCTCCGTAGCACTGATATGGTGTGGTCGTTCAGCATTCAGTGCACGCAGCAGATGAGTATCAGGGAGCTGCTGAATGAGCGCCGAGCTCTGCCTGCAACCGGTCATCAGTCTCATCTACTCAGCATCACATCAGATCCATTGTACACTCTCAGCTACTCAGCATATCCCATATCCACCCACCATAGTGCACACACTGCATCAGAGTGGGCACCACTCTATGAAATGTTTACAAACTAGGCATTGTAGGCAACTTTTAAGGTCACCAGACCTAGGGTATGCACTCTTTAAATGCTTAGGCCGAGTTGTTCAATAGAGAGTTATTTGAACCATAGTTGAACAATCCACGATCATTTGAAGAACTCCCCAATATTGGCGTGTTATTCAAACAATCCTGGATCTAATTTGGTCTTTTTTGTTCCATGATTATTTAAAATCAAATAACTCCCGATTGAACAACTGGGTCTTAGAGTATAAAAATTCACGATGTATTTGAAGTCAAAGGATATAATCTGAAAAATATAAAATTAATCGAAAGCTACTACTAATCGTTATCTAACCTTCACTAACTTTAGACTTTTCACACATATGTCCAGTAATCCCAGCTGTGTCACAAAACACACGTGAAGCCAAGCAGCCACTCACTCGTCCTCTCTGATCAGCACGGCCTCGTGGGTGAGTACTGTTGGAAAAGCATTATCCTTGCAGGTTGTGGTGGGGCGGGAGAGGGCACTAGCGCCCCTCAACACAGGCAGCGTCACGACGAGTCTGCGCTGCACCTTGTCGAACTTGGCCGACCCCTCGCTCTCATCAACAGGGTAGGGCAGCGCAAGGTCTAGCCGATACCTGCTCACACAACAAACCAACACACACCTAGAGAGGGTGCGGCCAGCAATACACACGCCTATAGAGAGGGCGGAGCCAGCCAACACACGCCCCTACAGAGAGGGCGGAGCTAGCAAAACCTGCCTCGAGAGGCAGAGGGTGGGGCTAGCCAACACATGCCCAGAGGGCGAGGCTAGAAAACACACGCCTGGCGGGCAAGGCTAGCACATGCCTAAAGAGGGCAGGGCTAGCGCTACTGCTATACATTGCCCAAATCTATGTTCCATATCTCATAGCTTGCTACATGTATGTGTAGTTATCTAAGACCTACAAAAAGTGGTATCAAATAGTTTTGTACTAGAAGCACCAGATTTTTTGCAAAACTGGTCCCCAAAATAGCCTGTGTGGTTGTGTTGGGGCTGTTATCTGGACCCCACTATGTTGATGTCTTACTGGCTTGATCGGTGTTATATCTGACTGGGTGGAGGTGATACCTGGTTGGATGGTGCCATACCTGGCTGGGTGGGTGGACTGCAGCAGCAGCTGGCGCTCAAAGATGTCGAGGGAGAGGGGTTCAGCGGAGTGCAGCAGGGGCAGGTCGATCTCGACGACGAGGGCTGAGGGTCTGAGGGAGCGCTGGGGGTCGGGATTAATGGGGGAGGGGGCGGGGCTAATGGGGGAGGGGGCAGGGCCGAGGGTGAAGTCCTGCAAGTCAATGTGCGAGCGTTCCTTCAGCACATAGTGCGGCACTGAAAACTGTACATCAGACGCTTTGCTGCCAGGCTGCCTGCTCTTGGACCCAGCGCCCTGCACAGATACCCCCCTGCCCGTCCCTCTGCCCGCCCCGCTGTACCCCCTGCCCTGTGCCCTGCTGTCCCTGTGCGCTCGTTCCTCCTCAATCAGGCGAGTGCGCTCCTCACTCGACAGGCTGTCGTACGGATAGGGGAATTTGCTCATGATGTCCTCTGGGTCGAGGTGTCTGGGAGGCTTGTGGCCACTAGCGCCCCCCTTGATGTGTGAGCGTATAACAGTGGGCGATGGCACCCCCTTGTACTTCATCTTTGGGAACCTGATATTGTTGGTGTCAAGCTTGGAGTCAAACTGTCGCTGGACGCCCTCCAGCGCAAGCTCATTGATCATAGCCCTGAAGCGCGCGTTGGTCTCGGCGAGGCGGTACGTGTCTGGGTGGACGACGAAGTCAAACACGCGACACTTGGCGCCGCCTCGTGTCAGATCGTCGCGTGGCTGGCTGAAGCTGTGGGGGATGGACCAGTTGAGCCCGGGGGAGTCCTGGGCCCCGCTACGGGGCCGCGGCTCAGAACTGGGTCGCGCAATGTACTCGTTGGTGCAGACGTTGATGAACGCCTTGCGCTGGCCATCGATGGTCGACTTGATGACGTAGCCAGGGCGGGGGTGGACGAACTTGACGTCCATGCCGCGCTCGGCCTCCAGCTGGCAGATTTCGGCCTCGTAGCGCGCCCTGTTGACCGGGTCGGCGATCTCCTCCGCGTACTCGGCAAACATGCGCCGAAAGTCTTCCTTTTGAAAGGCAGCGCTGAGTCTGCCGAGCTCGTCCTGCGTCAACGCCAGCTCCTCCAGAGAGTCGCCCCTCGCCGACATCCTCTGCACACTACGCATGAGCCTCTCATATACCTTATTAATCCAGTTATATTACCCCACAATACACCTTGTAGAATTACTGGCAAAGCGGTTTCGTTAGGGACATAAAATAACGTAGGCCTAATTTAAAATTTAATTTCTGAATCATACCAAATTCTGTTTTGCGAAAACAGAAAAAAAAGAATAATATATAATTTTCCATAAAACGTTATTGGCGTGAAAAGCATGAGTATTGGAATGAAAGTAAGCTATTTCACGATTTTACGCAAAAAAAATTAAGCCGAAAAAAGTATGAGATATAATGCCGAACGCTTGATCGCTTAAATGGTCGCTGAATGGTCGCTTGAGAATAGCCTCTAGTTTTAATAATTGTAAATAGTACAATTGTTAAGCGACACATAAACTTACAAAAAGCACAGTCGTGCGCTAGTAGACAATAACGGTAATTCACTGAGGAGTCGTTATCGGAGGGAAATATGGGACTATTATTAATTTTGCTCTATTTGCGGAAAAATCTATCAATCCACGCTCTGCGGTTTCTATAGCAACACAAATGGCAATCTGCAATTGGACCAGATGAAATTGTGCAAAATATTAATGTACTACATAACATTATTTCTATTTTATGATAACAAAATTACTATTATGGTAACAAATAATTATTATCAATGATAATTATGAGGATAGCATGCCATACGTAATTGAACTCTTTCGATCAAATATTTTGGTCAAGAAAAAATTTGTATGAGAAGTGCCTGCTAACGTAATGTCGACGCCTACCAAGAAGAAGCATGACGGCTGCTATTCAAATCAATATATAATATTTTGCTGCACAGTACTGTTGTATCGTTTGGTATGTGTAGCTGCATAACGTGTGTGTAGCTGCAAACACGCCTCATTTTGTACTTGGGACGATAATATAAACTTGATTATGTACACTCATTGGTGAAAATAAATGTAAAACAGAAACTTTCAGATTTTGGAACGTGGTTACAATGAATGCGGTTTCCGGTTTCTTAAGATCCAAGGTCAAGTTCATTTTTTGTCAAGAAGACTAGTTTGAGTTGCTTTTTTATTAGCCTATCTAAATTTGGAGCCTAGGGGGCCTGTACATATACCAAAATATTTTGCTTAGCAGTACCTAACGTTCCCTAATTCAAGAAAACTTAAATTGAATTAGTTAAAAAATTCAGGTAGGCTGTAGAATTGTTCTCCTACATTTCAAATTAAACATTTATACGTTTTACGCTGACACCACTAGAATTTCTATGCTTTGTATTAAAATTCAATCTAAGCTGCAGCGGTTTAATATCTTGCAGCAATATAAGAGTTTTCTTGTTCTGTTTCAGTGAAGGAAGGTTTGTGGCTATGGCTTCGACTATACTCGGGAGTCTTCCTTCTACGTCCCGCCCACCCTATATATCCAGACCATTTTCTACGCCCCGCCCCCTGTCGACGCTGGAGCGACTCTACATTTACGCGATCCATGGGTTTGTGTCGGAGGTGCTGTTTACGGCGGCCTGGCAGGTGGTGGTGGGTGTAGACTGGCGCCTGCCGGGCAGCACTAGCGTCTGGTCGCTGCCCATCTACGGCGTGTGCACGCTGGTCGTGGAGCGGCTCTACCTTGCGCTGCGCGGCTGGCTACCGCTGGCCGCGCGCGCCCTACTCTACACCGTCTGGACGTACGCCTGGGAGCTGTCGACGGGTCTCGCCCTGCGCCAGCTGGGCGCCTGCCCCTGGGACTACTCGGCTTTCAGAGGGTCCCTGCTCGCCGGCCTCATCACCCTCGAGTACGCTCCCCTCTGGTTCGTCGGCGGCATCGTCGCCGAGCGGCTCGTCATCGCCCGCACGCTGCGGCTGCACTGGGGGGGCGGCTGTCATGGCAGCCACGCCGCCCACACAACAAGGCAGCCAGGGGGGAACAGTTGCCATGGTGATGATAGCCGTAATGACGATGCGTCGGTTGCTAACGGATACGACCCTCGACTCAAGGCTGCATGAATTAGGCTGGCATGCAGCCACTGAGCTCTATAGCGTTGCTTTGTGAAATTGTGATGCAAGGTAGGGCAGGCCATAGGCGTTTGTTGATGTTTGATTCACTACAGATCTATTTTCCTCTGACAGATAGCGCGATACTACGGTTGCCCTCTGGCGTTGTGTTGGGATCTAATATTATGATGAGAACATTGCTCAAGAGAGTTAAAACATCCTCCAAATTGTGATGCTAGACCAAATGAAATGAAGCCCATCAATAAAAAATGCGGTTGTGCGCCTGCCTGGAAAGGTGCTGTTCTGTACTGCAGTCTAGCTGTTGCTCTTACCTTCATCGAGACGTGGTGTGAAGTTTTATGTTTATGTTCATTTTTTTTCATTTCTTTTTTTGTTCAAGTTGTGATTGATATCTTCACTAGTTTTGCTAGTAGAGTGATTTTTATTCATTCTGTAGATGGCGCTTGAGCCTCTTGCCTGCACGGGAACTTTTTATTAATTTATCATTTACTCTTCATTGCGACATGTAATTATTGCGATATGTAACGTTATTGTCCAACAAACATTCCACATACTTCAATGTATACTGTGATACATGAAATCTTTGCTGCATGTTATTTTGACAGTTTTACGTCTTAGAAATTGTACTGCATTTAATTTTCACATTTTTGAGGGCTGCTCATTATAAATAATGTCTGCAGCGTTATTTTTGCTGCATGTCATTTTTGCTAGTTTAGCCGATTTGAGAAATTTGTCAAAATAAAATGCACGCGATAATTTCATATCTGTTTTACAGTAATTTGTTTTTAGACATTTGTGAAGATGTCCAGTTCCATTGCAGCAGGTTTGTGCAGACTGGTTCATCTGAGGCTGAGCGAGGCACTGTCGGCTTGGTGTGTGTAGAATGCAATACTTCAATCACTGCAAGACATCAGTCTTGAAACCAGTGTATGCATCTCACGCCCATTTATTAACTTTGTTGTGGAAACTGCATGCAATAGGCATGGCTACACTGCATGCAATGGGCACGGCTACGCTGCATGCAATAGGCACGGATACACTGCATGCAATGGGCACAGCTACGCTGCATGCAATGGGCACGGATACACTGCATGCAATGGGCACGGATACACTGCATGCAATGGGCACGGCTACACTGCATTGCTACACCGTACTTGCCTTTTCAGCTGCATTCAAAGAATTGTAAAATTCACGTAATTACTTTGTGTACCTAATATTTATCAGTACTCTGGGTAATAATAATACTCTGGTAATACATTAATAGCATTTCAAGTTTCATGAATACTAGCATAGGCCTAGCTGCCCATGGGACTGGATTGCAGGGTGTTTATCTAACTACAAATTTGAAGACAAAGGCTTTTTTATTGTTTTGATGCTAGTTAATTTTGGCTCAAGGCGTGTGGATGTGCCGATAATGGCTTTTAGTAATTTTTCTGCATTGCAGTCTACAGAATTGTTATGGTTGTGTACTCTAAGCGTTTGATAAACAGCTGCATGAATAATTGTTCGTGCTGGGTTAAGATGAAAAGATGTGTGAACGTAATTTATTGATGTGACGTCACTGAACGGCAAGCTTGTTGGTATTCTGTTGGACAGAGCAAGACTCAGTTCCGCCATTCTGTACTTCAATACTCGATACTAAGCGGCCTGCTTGCTGTTAAGTGAATAAATGTTCACAGATCTTGTTTTATCAAGATTGCATGCATCACATAACCTATGCATGTGTAACTGTAGCACACCGCTAGGTCTTGAATTAGGTATAGAGCAAGTTTGTGTTATTGTAGTTCACTAAATATGCACTTTGATAATAAATTAAAACAAGTTGTACTTAATCGATTGGAGAATTCATTTATTATGAAACATACTACACACATACTGCATTTGGTACTGCATAATTGTTTAAATGAAATACTTGCGTAATTGAAAATATAAAATGGCCACACCATTTTGCATTATACTAAACTTTGTAATATACATATCAATGATATCTTAGCAAATTCTGGTACATGGATTAGTTACAATGCCCAAGATTGTACACCGATTCTCTCTATTGTCATGGTGCCTATTGTTTGCTGGTACCATTTGCTTTGTGGCATTTGTCTTCTTTTCAATATTTTTGTAAGTTATGTTGCGCTATATAATTTATATCATATGCATTAAGAAGCGTTTTTTCAGGACTTACATTCATTTTTCTTACATAATCATTTCTACAACAGTTGAGTCGTTTTTCTCTATAATTTATTAAGCTGTGTTGCAGCACTGTGTCGTGTGATACTGCTATTTTATTTGAAATGACTAGTGCTAGTTTTGAAACATTTAAAACATTGACAAATTTAAAATGTTCTCATTCATAATCGTTTTATGCAGAAAATTCTTATACAAATGACCCTTTAAAAATCAAAATCCTCTATCGGCCAACTGAAAGAGGCTTTCTATATGAGCGTTCAAAATTGCTTTTAAATTCATTGGCTAGTCGATGCAGAAAATTCACAGTACGCCCTAATATCTATAAGCTGAAATGATTAGTTTGAAGTAGGCTAAACTGACACTAACTGTCTGAATCAAAGTTAGGGTTTTAACCTTAAACTAGTCATCCTAGAACAGTTACTGATAGTCAATCAACTACCAGTCGATGCACTTCTTAACTAGCATAATGGTGAAATAATAAATTAAAAGAATAATTACGACACATGATAATTAATAGCTATGGACTGTAATCAATCTTAAACAATGTCACACAATTCACTTGTGTAATTAAGCAATATGAATCTAGCTCCCAAACGAAGCCAAAAAAGATACTAGTTACGGAAACTAGATACTAGTTATTAACTTACTAGAACTATAGTGTGCTCAAAAGTAAAGGAACCAATGAATTTATTCAATAACTATGGAACGTATTAAGCGTTCCCAATGAAATTTTTACCGCATTAACTTGGATCATTGCTTCATATTTCTGTCAATTTTTGTTGAATTTCATCTAGCGATTTAAAAGACACGAGTAGTCAAAGTTGACCTACAAAAAAACACATCAACCAAGCTGGAAAACTGCTTAATTGCTATTTGCACCAACAATTTTGTAGTAACGATCTCTTTAATATTCCAATTCAATAATCGTTGGAAATCCAGAAATGTATACTTCAGGTTTCAACAAGATCTGGTTTCAACATGCATGTGAAACGATCAAAGAGCGTGGTATAATGGAAAATGACACATAGCGCTGGGTGTCAAAGTGGCATGCTGTCAATTATCAAAGTTTAGCAATGCAAGGTGCTTGTTACGTAAACGCGTCAGAAAAAAATCAATGACAAACACCTGAAGCATGGAATAACCAAAAAGTTGGACAATTTTGAACATTCTGTACTTATCACGAAGAAAAGAAGCAGCGTGAACCATTATTGGCTTGCACAAGAGATGCAAATGGCAATTAAGCAGTTTCCCAGCTTGGTTGACATGTTTTTTTGTAGGTCCACTTTGACTACTCGTGTCTTTTTACCACTCGATGAAATTCAACGAAAAGTGACAGAAATATGAAGCAATGATCCAGGTTAATGTGGTAAAAATTTCATTGAGAACGTTTTCATTTTTGCGTTTCGTAGCTATTGAAGAAACTCATTGGTTCCTTTACCTTTTAGCCACGGTGTCAAAAGGATACTAACAACGTTACAGCATTCATTTAAAATACCCAGGGAACCCAATGTCCAGCTCTCAATTCTAGCAAGTTGCTCACATATTTGATAGGGTTAAGTTTAGCACTTTAAAAACATGAGTAGCATTGTGCATGCATCATCTAAAGTACGTGCAACTGCTTAGCCTAAAACCACATAGGCCTACGCCAGCATAGTCGACTTTCACGGTAGTGCCATGGCTGCCTGATTTACATGAAACTTTCATTTTTGGTACACTACGCCTGCTAAACTTAACAATTGATGCGTATTTATGTATGCAGATTAGATACAGAGCAAGGTGATCGAAGGACTTCGGTGAGAAAGCGTGTATTCAAAGCTATGTTGAAGTGATTGAATGCACAATACCAACTACACAGTAAACCCAAAAACAGAAAATGTTTCAAAATATTGAAACATAAAAACAAGTTAAAATTACCGAAATTCAAAAAAGGCACAAGTTTCAATACAAAATCATGATAGGAGTGTAAATCGATGTGAATGATTCAGTATTTGATTGTATAACGACGCAAGCAAAGCTTTTGCTCGTGCTCTCAATGCTGAAACACCGCACAGCTGATTGGCAGCAGCAAGGAGTGGCACAAGTCCGACAGTGAGCCAGGAGTGGCACCAGTCCGAGAGAGAGCCTGGAGTGGCGCCAATCCAAGAGTGAGCGATGAGCCAGCGCTATGTCTTGTGATGCAGGTACCAGAGCACAGCGAAGATCATTCCGATCGGCTTCTCGTGCTCCTCGCTCATCGCAAACTGAAGGCTCTCCCTGACCGGGACTTCGACGAGCTCGATCATCTCCCCCTCCTGGGGGCAGCCCCCCCCCGCACCCACCCGCTGACTGTCTGTCACTCGTGCGTAAAACATCGTCTGCTGCGAACCACTGATCCCTACTGCAGACCTGATCCAAAACCCAAACCAAACCTGAACCACAACCCACCCCGGACCTAAACCACAACCCACTCCAGACCTAAATCACAACTCATCCCAGACCTGAACCACAACACACCCCGGATCTAAACCACAACCACCCCAGACCGAAATCACAACCCATCCCATACCTAAACCACAACCCACCCCGGACCTGTACCATATACAAATCCTTCACCTAAAACGAACTTAACTAAACTTCAACTAAACTCAACTTTAACTAAAATCCAATCTACTAATCTTTACCTGAACCTCAGAGGTGTCCAATAGACCTTAGGCTCTCTTGCCCTAACGCTACAGTTGATACCGTTCAGTAAAGTGATCAGTGAGTGTCCACCTGACTGGTCATCACTAAACAGACCCTGCACCCACAGTCGACACTGACCGCTAGAGTGGTCTGTGTCGACAGCAGACAGAGAGCAGACAGAGAGTGGAGGACGGCCACGCACCGGGAGCGCACGACTAGCTCGAGGTCGGAGGTGGAGATGGCGTAGCCGCACTCCTCCATCACCTCCTCCACGGCCGTCTCCTCCACGGACCTCGCCGCCTTGTCGAGGATGCCCGCACACAGCTCAACAACAAAGGCGCGCGATGGCGCCACCTTCTCGCAGTCCACCACCCCCCCCATCTCACCCGCGTCCCTCGCCTGACACATGTAGACTGCTGCACCGCACACAAACACACACAGCGTCTATCACATGTAGACTGCTGCACCGCACACACAGCATCTATTATATGTAGACTGCCGCACCGCACACCCTGCATCTAGGGTTAGGGTTTGGGAATTTACAAACAAACCCTAACATTAACTCTTGTTAAGTTCTACCCTACACTGCAAGGAACACAGAGCAAAATCAAGATATCGTCGATGAGTCTTGACATTAGAGCTACTGTGGTATCTGTGTCAAGCTACTTAGCTGGACTGAGTGACACAGGGATCAGTGCAGCTCACGCACCGGGCCTGAACTGTTTGACAAAGATGAAGACGTCTCGGGTAATGTTGTGCACAAGGATGGACACACTGCAGCACACATACAAGAACAGGGTCAAGGACAGAGACAGACGCAGATAAAAACATGGCTAGTCGCTACACCCCGCAACAGACAATATTTAGACAAACCTAGACAACATTCTAATTATCCACAGACCACCTGAATAATTATGTATGGCATAAGTCACTATACAATAATCAAGGCATATGCCAAGTGCTATGATATAAATAATTAAGCATGCAAATCAGGACTCGTTCATGATAGGGGGACCTGTCATGTGATTGAACTGTGTCCCAGCGCTTCCTCACTCCATTCTGCAACACAGCCACACAACGATGCCTCTATTCACTCAGCCAAACACCTTTCACATCAACGGCATTTAAGCGATGCACATAGAGGCATGGGCGTCACTCTGAACGCTTAAGCGCTGTTTTACGCCGACACAAATTATAAGATGAACGATGAGATTCTCACACCACACACCACAAATATTTATATTCAACTTAAATTTTTGCACATCAAATTTTTTATAATAACATCAAAAATGCTTGCTAGTGATGAAAAGGGTATCTATTTTGCAAAATAACTGTTCAGTTGTAGCTCTATGCAGATTCTTATAAAATTAAACTTAACTAAATAATTAGATCATGTATATAATCGTACATCTAACCAAATTTGTTGCAGACAAAATTACTTGACGATTTTAAGACTGTTTAAAGTTAGTAACACTGTGAAAAGTTAAATGCAATTATTAATTAGCGCTGGATCTGATATTAAAAAAAAATAAATAATCTAAAAACCGCCGAGCAAAAACATTTTTGCTCAGCCATTTTTTTCAACAATCAAATTTAGAGCAGATTTCGTTACAATAGGCCTACATTGTATTTATGATCAACATACAAGAGGCATTGAGTATTCTAAGTGAGTATAGTGAGCTGATACCTGAGTGTAGTGCACAGCGCGCGGGCGCACGTACGCGCTGCTTGTCATCTCGCTCGTCATCACGTCACAGATGCTGTACATCGCTAACACCTTGTACTACGCAGACTCGCTGCTGCTGCCGCGGCTCTGTCAACCTCGCTGCAACTCACACATTGCAAAAGAACTCATTTACGCGCCAGGCTTCTCATGAAATAACATGAAATAATCGTAATTGTCATATTTTAAAAGAATTATTGAGATAACAAATACAATTCTATCGTTGTAAATTGATTGCTTAGCGGCCACCCTTGCTTAGCAGTAGCCTGCTACTCAAATTTAAAATATGTTTGTAACAAACTGAAGAAAAACAACTTCATTTGGGGTAATAGGGGATATAGGTGAACTTACTTCGGAACGGGTCACAATTCGGGACAATTAAGAAAGAAATTACACCTGATCCCCAAGATATATAGGCCAAAAGTGAGGCGGGATTTTTCTCCAAACTGAAAAATCAATTTAGCAAAAGATACCCAAAAAATCAAATGATTAAAATAAAACAAAAGCAAAGCAAACAAATGCACCATAGGCCCCGCAGAGGCCCTGGCTCCTTGGTGTCACGCAAGAGGCTCAGCAGGGACCTCTGGGTGACCACGCTTAATAAAGGCCCCGCAGGGGCCTCGGGAGATGGTGAAGGGTACGACTCAAGTTTAAAACTTGAGAACAACTTAACAACTTTGAACTCGAGTCGCATCTTCTAATTGGCTTTTAAAAAAGTATATATATTTGTAATTGTTAAGATATTATAGTTACCGTACTTGATCCTTGCTGTGACTTGTATTGATCCAGTGCAGCGTCTTTATTGCAATTAGTTTATAAAATGATTTAAAATATCCTTCAACTTCACTACTGCACTCCACCCGAACGGATGATTATTTGTACTGCGCGCGGACAAAATAACCCCACCCCAAATATTTATTATATGTAATTTTTTTATTTGAGGCCAAAGCCATCTTGAATGAATTCAGAGATGACTGTTAGAAAGTGGTTTGGGGAAGGAAGTTTCAATACAAAATAGTACGTGGGAGAAACGAATTTTGATGGGCCTCTGGAGATGGTTAAGGGTACGACTCGAGTTTAAAACTTGAGAACAACTTAGCAACTTTAAACTCGAGTCGCACCTTCTAATTGGCTTTTTAAAAAGTATATATATTCGTCTGAAATTTTGAATTTCTGGGCTTGTATTGAACGAGGAATTTGATTATGCTTTTGCTTGAGTATTGGTCGATGATTGAGATTTTGTAAGATTGCTAAAAGTTATTTGTAGCAACTTAGTGTAAACTTTGTATAATAACGTAAGATGAGAATGTTTCCTTCTTTCTGCCAAAGAATTCCATTTTGATTTTTTAAGCATTTCTCTTACAGTATCTTTAAAACCATGTCGATTAAACAAACCTAGCAGCTTTTCGCTCTACCATTTCTACACATAGTTTGTGAGTGCAGGGATCCCAGACAGATGCACAGTATTCGACGTGTGCTAATTCTTTTGTCTTAATACTCGATATTTTCTAATTTCTTTCGAGAAGGCAGAGAACACCTCTTGCGCGACTGCATGCTGCTTCAATATGAGCATTCCATCTTAAATCGTGAGAAATACTTATACCTAAGTATTTGACTTGAGTCACATGTTGTAGGTTAACCCCATGTAAAGAAAATATATTATTTGAGGGAATTATATAAATGTTTTAATAATAAAAAGAGTTTCAGGACATCAAAGCCGGAAATAATATATCAGTGATTTCACTATAGAAAAGCCAAAATCTTGACATTTAAGCAAATATGCTTTCTTAAATGACGCATTTTACACATTAATTATTAAATTTTGATTGAGCGCAAAATGTAATGAATAGAAATGAAATCAACAATTAAATTGTAAATTAAAATGTAATTAACAGTTACAAAAAACATAACACTATAACATATAACAACCTATAAGTACTGGACCTAGAAGCTATAGCCTACTAGGACCACTACTACAGGCCTAGTCTATACTAATAAGCTATTATAGGCCTGCATGTACATACTGACAGTGCATAAATATTATGGCTGCAATCAATCGATTTAGCACTCTGATCAACTAAACAGGCAAATTAACACGCTCAACATCATAATTATCTGCAATGAGATCAGGTCGGGGGTATGTGCGCGGCCCCGCGCGGCCCTCCTCAGATACATGCACGTCGATGACTTCTTGCTGTCATCGACCCATAGTTCACACGATCTGCCTCATGCGCAGATTTCGTCCTAAAGTCGAACTGATCGATGTGACGCTCGATTGTATCAATAGCAGCAGCTGCTGTGTGACTGATGCATGGGCGAGGATAGCCTGTGGCATATTATAAGCTCACTTCAACAATGTGCATTGTGCAGAGCTAGACTGCACGCACCCTCGTCTCTCAGCTCTGACTCGACTCCCCTCTACACTGATCGAGTGCTGTTCGAGTGATGGAACAATCAAATATGATCATTATTACCAACGGGCGCGGTGATCAGAGAAGACTCAGACTGCTTCCCGAAACCCGCTCTCAGCGTAGGTTAGCCCTAGAGAGAAAGTCAATAGAACTGGGAATTGTTTTTACCACATAATAATAGGCCAATGATCAATACGTAACTCTACAAGGCTTAGGCCTAGGCGGTTAGGCCAACTAAAAAAAAGCTGCTGTGAATCACCCCCTGCCACGCTTGTCTAATCTCGCTGACAAATCTGTAGTCCAACACGGTAACTGAGTGAGCTGTGGGACGCTGCATAGAGGAGCTATAAATAACGCGCGTCGGATCTTCCTGCACTACAGTTATCGCATTGAACAGATAATTCTTATAGCGCTGAACTTAAAACATCGCCGCTGTAGCGCATCATAGACATTTTTTATTCTACCGATTGTCTCACGATAGGCCTAATACGCTTATCTTGCGTAGACCTGGTGAGATGTAGGGTCTTATCTGTGATAATTATAATGGCTTGAATTAAGTTGACGTATCAGATTGCTGCATACGTGTTCTTAAAATTGTTCTTATAAGTTAGGCTTAGGCGTACGCCTACCGTGCAAATTAGTTTTAGCTCAAATTGCAGCTTATTCTCGAATAAATGTAGCTGTTAATTTACTATATCAATTTTTTACATTTAAAAAATAAATTATTAGCAACAGCATATACTTTGAACCCTGTCTTCATCCATGGCAGGAAGCAGATGTTAGGCCTGTTTCTTGATAATTTAATAGGATAAACAATTGTCTATAACTTGTGTTTCAGTCGAGTAAATACAAGGCCGCCAGCACCGCGAGGCTTGCATTGCCTGTAGCCTATACGCTGCAGTGGCTGCGTGAGGAGGCGCGATGAACGTGAAACAGACGGCAGTGCTGGCGCTGCTGACGTGCTGCGTACTGGTTACATGTTCGCTCAGTCCCGTCGTAAGTATAGCCTACACTTCGTACAACACCTACATGTACTCCACCTACCTACCATAAACTATGTTGCGTCTCCTTAGGCTACTCTAGGTTTGCAGTCTTTCGACCAGAGCGAGACTATTGCGGCAGCCTATTGCCTATTAATGCATCTGGTGTCGTTGGCAGCGCAAATCGGTTACCAGCAGCGAGCAGTAGGCATAGGTGTAAAAATACCTGTCAATTCTTAAGCATCGCTTTCAAATAAAATAGGCTAAGACGCCGACAGAATCACGCGCGTATGTTTTACATTGTTCTTCCCGTTCTTTCACAGTTATTTCGTAAATGACGTCTCTGTGTAGGCCTACGCCGATCGCAACCCCCCCCCCCCCATGCATACTCAATCATATAGCATTAGCGACAAAACCTAGTTTTTGTGCGCCCTACCTCAAAAACGTTCAGCACATAACGTACTGAAACATATTTATTAGCATTATTACGGGTTGCAGCCTAACGGCGATGTATATAGTTGCCGCTGTGTCACGCTGCTGCAGGAGGCCCATCCGCATCACGGGGCGCAGCACGGGGTGCACCACGGGTCCAGCCGCCACGGGGGGCGCCACGACTGGGGGGGCGAGGCGGACGTAAGCTACACGGTCATGGTGCAGCGCGTGACGGCGCTCATCGTCTCCAGTCCGAGCGACCTGGCAGCCGCGCTCAGCGCCGACGAGGGCCAGGCGTGCCTGCGGCGCCTCGGCGTTCCCCCGGGTACCCTCGAGACCCTGGCGGCCCAGCTGGGCGGCCAAGCCGCGGACGTGGCGCGCGCCCAGGATTCCCTGCGCGCGCTCGCGCAGTCGGTGCAGCAGCGCGCGGCGCGGCGCGACGCGGAACCCTCGCTGCGCGCGCTCTACCGCCTCGTGGCGCAGTACGCGATGCGCCAGGCCGCACGCCTCGCCCTGCAGAGCGCCTCGCTTGACCAGCTGCTCTGTCTGCTCGGCGCCTTCAGCACGACAGAACAGCAGCTTGGCTTTCGCGGCATCAACTTCAGCGACCTGCTGCAGACCCTGCGGGCTGGGGGCCAGAGCGCCATGCCCCAGGTAGATGTGAGGGGGGACCAATGTGCCCTGCCCATGTTAGGGGTGGGAGGGGGGCAGGAAAGCGGAATTGGAAACGTAATATGAGGAGAGGGATTCTTGAGAGACGTAATTGCGAGAATTAAAGATGAGAGAACTAAGAAAGTCATTTATCGAGATGTTAGACGTTCTTCACTAGAAGGAATCCTATACAGAGATGAAGAGAAGGGCTTGCCCACCCTAGCCGAGGATCGGCTTGGGTGGAAGGTTTGGACACCAAAAGATCTGCCATTTGGTATTGCACTGAAGAAGAATTTTTTATGTCTTAGAGAACCTTATTTTTGCTTAATATCTTAGGCTTTCTCACTCTTTTTCAGACTTTTTTCCCAATTAGTTTGCAACTGTTTTTTACAACCCAAGTTCACAGAAGTTGGCTATTGCAATGAAGTCATGACGTGTCATTGTGGTCCCGTTTTCATTGACACTGACAATAAGTGCGGTGCTGTGACGATTTGTCAGGTGCAAGCGCGTCTCGTTGCCTTCGTGTCGAGCGCGCACAGCGAGGACCTGCAGCGCGCCGCCAGGGTCTACAAACAGGCCACCGCTGTAGGAGGGGGCACCGCGAGGGGGGTCGCTGGGGGTTGCGCCCCTGTCGCCAACACGACCACACCCCTCCCTCCCGGATCCAACTTTACCACGTTCAGCCCCACCAGTTCCTCGAGCCTCTCGAGCACAACAGCCTCCTCTACCCGCCCCCCAGCGTCATCCACGGCGCAGTCCTCCCCCCTTCCAAGCACCACAGCCAACCCCAGCTCGTCCCCATCAAGCACCACAGCAAACTCGAGCTCCCCCACTCCAAGCACCACAGCCAACCGCAGCTCTCCCCCTCCGGGCACCGGTACCATCGACGTCAGCCGCAAGAACGGCCGTCCAGCAGCGCCTGGACGCAAACCCGAGTAGTGTCAGGACTCGAGTCCGAGACTGGAGGAAGTGCCTTGTGAGGAACTCTATAGGCTATAGCCCTGACGAAACCACCACAAACATTGGGCTATGTATAACGAATGGCAGAAGTAGGCCTAACCCCGCAGCCATAGGCTAAATGAAATGTTAACTCATTGCTCATTATTCATTATTTATAATGTTAGGACTGTGGTTTGTTTCTCATGATTTATTGATCAACACAATTTAAAATATTATCATTAAATTGAAAGTTTACATTATACAGTACACTGTACATTATCTAACAGTTGTGTCTTAGGCCCTAGGGTACTCGCTATTCTATAAGGAGTCTCAAAAGCCTTATTATTTGATGTTCTTCTGAAAAAACTTCAGATAAACTTCTTAAAACTAATCAGGTCAAAAAACCTTTGGCTCGCTACAAGAATTTTTGACTTGCACAGGCAATTTCAGACTTAGACAAGTCAAATAATCTTCGCAGCATTTTTGCATGCGGATATGATATTCATCTTCACAATTAAAATAAATTTGTAAAAAAGGTTAAAAAGGTTGTCGATCAATATCATTCATGTCACAAATCAAAAACTAGTGGTAAACACGATGAAAATGCGGATTCGGCGCACAGTTGAAGGCCCAATCATGCAGGCTGTCACAGTATACACAATGGCAGACCGAGGTCACTATGCTTGGTTGGATGTGACGCCATCAGTTTTCAGAGGAAGTAGGCCTGCAGTAGCACCAGGCCTGACCAGAGCCAGGCGGCGCCCCCCCAGGACTCAAAGAGGGCCGCGCCCCCCGATCCGTCGCCAGGGTCCTGCGTGGGTCTGGCGGGCAGGGTGGGCACGGTGGGGAGGTTTAAGGGGGGCAGGCACGCCCGGTACTCGTCAAAATTGATGTGGCGCTGACGACAGATGTGTTTGGCACGACAGCGTGCAGAGCAGAGCGCGAGGGAGCTCTGGGCTCCAGCCTGACTGTGGGCGCGGTGGCGCCCCAGCAGCTCACGGTCCGACTCAAACCTAGAGCACAGCATGTATGGGACAGAGACTCACATGTAGGCATACATATTATACACACAGCGTTGTACATGTGCGGCACACTTTGTAGGGCCTATGCATAACAACAATATAGCACGTCGTGCTAGGACGACTGTTATTGGTTGAGCTCTGACCTAGTTAGCAGGATAGCAGATCGTCCTAGGAGGCTGCAATTGGTGGAGCCCTGACCTAGTTAGCAGCTGGTCCCAGGAGGCTGGTGAGAGGTTGGGAAGTGCGTACTCATGGCGCGCGGAGTAGAGGGGTTGGATGAGGTCCGTCCAGTCGACAGAGTTCCCCGCGGCAACTGAGCACAGTGACAGCGCACCACATGGCAGCAGTGTGATCACACAGCAGCAGTGTGAACACACAGCGGCAGTGTGACCACACAGCAGCAGTGTAACTACGCTACAGCAGTGTGACCACACAGCCATTGTGTGCCTAACAGCAGTCGCAAATATAAAATAACTTGAGCCGATTTAAATTTATCTACTTTATAGCACTAAACAATCGTGCGTCGCGCTCCCATGAAACTTTACTATAGTTTATATGACTAACAAATTTAATCAAGCAATTAAACTTTGAATATTAGATGTGGGCTCACGTGATGTGACCCGGTCTCAGTGCTCGTGGATTAGCTGACTCTCTGATATCTTTATTATTGTTTCTGAGGTGTACCAAATCATACCAGCGCATATTATCTAGCTAATAGCAATCCAATGATTCTAGCTGTATATAGAAGGAAACATTTCAATGTCTCAGGGGCAAAGTGTCTACAATTGAAGCGCTTCTAACATCGCTGAGGGCTGAGGTACATGCGTGCTGATGGTTAGGGTTAGAGTTAAGGTTAGGGCTAAGGTTAGGGTTTAGGCCAGGGTTAGTGTAACCCAGCACAGACTCACACTGCTTGACGCTGAGGTCCATGACGTGCTGCTGGTAGTCCAACAAATGCTTGTCCACTGCGTCCAGATAGAAGACACGCATGGAAGGGTTGCGCGACCCGCCCGAGTTCATGGACGGAGACACGAGCACGACTGAACTAGGGACGCCAGCGTTGTCATAGATCTGTAACACAGCGAGTGAGTAAATGAATGAGCTAGTGGGTGAGTAAGTGAGTGAGTGAGTGAGTGAGTGAGCGAGCGAGCGAGCGAGCGAGCGAGCGAGCGAGTGAGTGAATTAGTAGTAGTGACCTACTTGACTCTTCCCGTGTCCGACATTCGTTCTAGAGCTGGATGTCCATCCGCTGCAACATAGGGCGAAGTCCAAAACGCGACTGTACCACTTTGGTCGTCGCCGCGCGGAAACGAGAGTCGTCGAGTTGTTGTTTTGACTCGCGCGGCGGCTTGCACCGGAGGATGACAGGCCTACGGCAACGGTTTGTTCGTTAGCGGGACTGCAGAGAGCTTTCCGGCGATCCTTCGGTAACGACATCACTGCAAGCAGCAGAACATTCTTTCAGCATACAAAGCAGGGGACAAACTAGTCGTCGTAATTTTCCCTCCACTCGTTCGTCTTCTGCCTCCATTTTGTGTCATATTTAACCCCATCTTAAGTCATTTTTATGCTTTTGATTCAGAACGGCATATAATCGATGATGATCGTTTATGAATTGTAACGCAACTTGATTAAAGATAAGTTATTTGTATGCCACCTCAAACACAGCTTTAGCATATATTTTACAAACATGAGACTCATGGTGTTCATGCAATTTACAATCTTCTGACCTACAACCCGGCAAATGCAAATGTCCCTTTAGAGAAAATTTTGGCACAAAAGTGCTCCTACTAAAGTGAAATGCCACCCAGTTCCAAAACCTCCAGAAATGCCTACATCGGCACGCAGCACTCATAAGTCTATAGTTAATGCAGCCGCAGAACGTGTTTCGATCAATATTGCATTCTGCAGGCTATATAGTAAGTATTAGGCCAAGGCAAGTACAAGTGCTACATTATTATATTAAGTACAGCCTACAGCGCTGTTACTAGTAACTGCCAAGCTTCTCGTATAGTCAAAACTTCATCAAGAGGCGCCCGGAGTGCACGCACGTACATGTAGCCTACTTGATTGTCAAGTGAAATCAATATTAACGGGCAATAAAATGTCGATAATCAGCGCAAAACATTTTAACTGAACCGTTAGACTCACAACTGGAGAGCTCCGCCCATTAAGCGACTTAACGACTTACGACAACGATTGATTCAGTCGGTTTTCTTATAGCGGAATAAGAGATCGAATGAATAGCAATCCGTTGTATGACGGACTAGTGGAGAAGGACTAAGGTCGACAGGCAGAGTAAGCCGCGTGGTTAGACAAGAATTAGTTTATAATACCGTTACCGTCTCACTTACCAGTCTGCTGACATGCGCGTAACTAAAACTGCCGTCTAAAATGTTTTCAGAAACCGTCGAGCGTGAAGCCATCTAATGTGATCTAACACCTAATGCCAGCCAACATGCAGGCCTACGCTAACGTAATGCCTACGCTACGCTAATCAAAGTACTCTTAACATGTGTGTAGTAGTCCATGATTTCTGTGATTTGGCCGCAGTACAGGCCTACTGTGGCACATGAGTTACTGTACGCCTGATACGCTACTCATAATTTACTTTAAAGCGGTGTAGCCCACCGCCTACTAGGTCCATATATAGTATCAGCACTAGGTCCACTGTGCTCGATGAAACAGAAATGATTGGCCTTTTCTCGGGTTTTTGCCGCGCGTCGTCACGTTGCTTTCGTTTTGTGGAGATAGGCCTGCCATCGAAGCGACACTTACAGCCTATATTCAAGGTTAGCGACTCGCTAGAGCAAGGGTCAGAGGCGCCGTGTGTATTGAGATCTTGATCTCCGATTAAACAGTTATAATTAAGCGACAAGGCTCTTTAGTCGCGTGAATTTTTTTTTCGCATTCTATTACCCTTAATTATGTTACGCAAGCTTTCTGCCCCATTTAAATTCAAATTCTGGCTACGCCGCTGATGATTATCAGACCTATGCCAGTAGGGTAGCTACATGGGAGCAATTTGAGCAGCTGCTCCGATCGGGAATAGTTTAATGACGTTTTCAATTCGTCCAAATTTGTTGAGTTTTTTTATAAAGGGGCGGGAAGGGAGGGCAGATGACACGACAGCAATGTGCCCATAGCGTCTTATGGAGACTTCGCAATTACATTTGAAAAAGTTGCGCGCTGCGCGTACATTTTGTCCAACATTCTGACGATCCAACAATTTTTAACATCGCTTGAGCAACGAAAAATCGGTATGCCCCTGTAGTCTAATAATAAAATAAGCTTTACAAATTTGATCCGGTCGGCAAAAAAGGCTGACTACGCCACTGACGGCTACTGCTATAATAGTCAGGCGTACGTTATTGATTCGTGCAGACCAATCGCCCCTTTATAGGCCTGCCTAGTACATTTGCAAAACAATAGACCACTCTTAGATCAACTATCACGTCAGCACGAACTTCGGTTACTATAAATTCCACTTCAGCGTCGTCGATCCCAGACCTGCGTTATTGGTCAGTTGATCACTTTAGTAAGTAGATTCGTGCTTATAATCGAAATTAATGCCAGCTATGTTTTGATAAGACCAAATATTATGAACTGTAATTTAAGGTCTTTTTTTAAGGCCTCTATAGTATTTAGAATCGTTTCGAATTTAAGGCCTCTATAGTATGATAAAATGTGAGTAAAAGTAGTGCCAGTCGACTAATGAAACAAATTTACTTGTTTGCTGAGCATCAAGGTCTAGTACATCTGTGTGTGGCCTTCTTGTAAAAACGGATTATTCTACTGTGATGTGTATAGTAACCTAGCCTCCATGTATAGGCCCCTATATATAAACTTATCCAAGCTGCTAAGGCTAAAAGTGTTAAATTTGGCAGCCTTGTTTATTTTTAATTTGATAAAAATATTGTCCCTAATCTTTCCTTTTTTTAAATTTTTACAGCAATAAAATATTACATTAAAATACAGCAAAATACATTAAAATACAGTAAACTACATTAAAATACATTAAAGTACACTAATCCCTAATAAGTACTAAGTACCCTTGTCCCTAATATTTCTTAGTAAGTTGCAAAGTTTAAAGTAATTGCCTCCGAAGTTGAGTCTTTTTTATGGCCCACAAAGTATGAGCGCAACAGAATGATAACGTAGCGGTTGCTTTAATCATTTGTAGCTCCACAACACATGACATGTCGCGCTACACTACGCAAACATTACAACGAAATACAGCACAAAGTACGAAATACTTTGTGAAATACAAATGCGTCTACATTTATTCACAGAAATGCAAATTAGTAGAGACGCTCGAATGCGAAGCGCGAAGCGAATAACGAACGACAACAAGCAATAATTTTAGGCCTGCTATCCTAGCGTAGTTCTTATTGTAGCTTGCCCTGTTGCCGTACACGTGCAGCCTAATGTCTAATAATGTCAATAATCACAACAATATTGCGATGTGAGGACTACCCGCAAAGTGAGCAAGTACGCCGCCTATCGGTAGGCTACATTATTCTGACATGGTAGACCTATTTTGAAAAGTATAAAAGTATGTGTCTAGTTAGTTGCCTGACTATGGGCGAGGTACTATCCAGTCTCTATTAACACCATAAATAATTAAAAAGCACAAAGCTAATGTGCCTCACACACGTGCGACGCTGCACGTGACGCTTTTTTGTCCAGCACTCGCTGTTTCACTCGAGAGCTCGCCATCTTTCACACGATCTTCTCATGCTAGTGTTACAAATACAGGCTACACGATCACATTCTGTACACGGCCAACACAAGCAAGCAAATATAGAGGAAAGCATTAATTTACCATCGTAACAACTGCTTTCGCTTTCGCTCTTAGATGTATTTGATAGAGTTTGAATTTAACTTAAAACCTTGCTCCTGCGTTCGGACAACGAGTTCAGTTTGTATGATCAGTTACTAAATAGAGATCAACATCTTTCAGTAAATGCATGCATTTACTGAAAGATTAGTGTTTATATATAGTTAGGCTTTGTTTAGAAGTAGGGTTTACCACACGTAGGTCCTATCAACTCGCTCTAGATGCATTGCTTTACGATCAGCGTCTAGCTCGCTTATAGTCAGTAGTTGAGTTCTAGGCCTTTCTGTAGATGGCCTTGGTTGGGGCTAGGATTATGGGTTAGATGGGTTGTGGTTGAAAGTTATTATTCAGAGAGATTCCGGGTTATGGTTTAACATGGTTGCGGTTATTAATTATGGTTCGGATTGGATGCGGTTCAGGGTTATGGTCTATCTTGATTGTCGTTCTGGGCCTCTGCTGGTGTTCAGCTGGGTTAGAGCTGGGTTGTAGTTCACAGGTTGTAGCTGGGTTGTGGTTCACAGGTTGTGGCTGGGTTGTGGTTCACGGGTTGTTGGTCTGTTCCCTGCAGATGCCCGAGGCGCAGGCTTGACACAAACTCGCGTTGTGCTGCGTGCGAGGCTTGCCCTTACGGCGCACTGCGAGCACGGGAGCGGGCGCGCAGCCGTACAGGGTCCCTGCCACGCTGCGCTGGACGTTAGTGAGCACCTACACAGCGCAAACGTGATCAGATGTAGTATATACACATTTGTGTGACCAGATTTAGCATGTACACCACGGTGATATTCATTTACGCAATGTAAATGTGACTAGATGTAGCATCTACACGGTACAAAATGCGACCAGATCCAACGCAAACACACCAACGTGCTCAGAATCAACACATCAAATGAATTCAATGAATTCAGTAATAAAATCTATAGAATGCTGGGCTTATAAATTCGGCACATACATTGACATAAAAATTTGCAACAGTGATACGCATTTTATTTTGTCTCTCAATATTATTGGAACAAAGCCGTCATATAATGTATAAAAAAGCGCACAACACGGAACAATGATTTTTAATGCATAATGTCTCTAAAGTTAGCGATCTATAATCTACAATGTTTACATGGTGCGTAAGCTGCAGCCTACAGACCTTGACAACCTCCTCTGGGTACCACATGGCGGACTCAAACTCCTTGGGCATACACTTCTGACACTTCTGCCCGAACAACTGGAAGTGGACCTCGCCCCTGTGAGCGGCAGAGTCGAGTCTGAACCAGAATATGACCCGACCCTTCATCGACGTCCACGCGTTGCAGCATTTCTGTGCGCGACAAACACATACGTGTGGTATTGTATCGTATTCGTGTTGTATTCGTGTTGTATTCGTGTTGCATTCGTGTTGTATTCGTGTTGTATTCGTGTTGCATTCGTGTTGTATTCGTGTTGTATTCGTGTTGTATTCGTGTTGCATTCGTGTTGTATTCGTGTTGTATTCGTGTTGTATTCGTGTTGTATTCGTGTTGTATTCATTGCATTATATTGAATTGTAATGTCTTGAATTCTAAAGCTCGACTGTTACATGATATTACTCGTCGACGTTCAGGCCTTAGGCCTTACAGCACTTTTCTGTACAACGTAGCATTACACAACGCCGATGTATTCCAGCAAATTGTTTTGTAGGACTTAGCAAATACATTTGAGGATGAGTAGAATACAAGTAGAAGTGCAACTGAAAAGATAATATCTGAATAAGTATAAGTTGAGAAAAATAAAGAAGGCCTCAAGTAAATACTAACAGCTTTGGGACAGTATAAAACGTAAGCAGCCAGCAATGACGTCATGGCCTAGCGCCAATAACAGACATCACTGAGCAACAGACTATTGCTGACGACACAATCACAGTGACGTCAGAACTGACTTCACAGCCTACAGTGCTAGTACTCAAGAGTGACGTCACGACTGACGTCACAGCCTAGTAAACCAGCGTATACAAGAGGCGCCGAGAGACGTACGTGGCAGAGAAAGCGCACTTTAGCGCTGTCGTTGAACGGGGTAAGTGAGGTGTGGGAGAGGTCGCACGTTGAGGGGGAGAGGGTCCAGCGGTCCTCGCCGAACTGAGCGAACAAGTGGTCGAACACTCCGTGCCATATGACGTCCATACTGCAGGCAGCATCAAGCATGCTACACTGTAAAAGGGTCTAGTGTACATGGCACTAAATATCATATCTCTCAATCACTGTAGTATCCCTAAATCTAGTGAAACACTGTATATACGATTGCAACTTTGAGAGCAGAAACAATGGCATCAATTTTGCAGTCTCCGCGAAAAAAGGTCTCTTTTAGACCACATTCATGAGCAGGGCTTTTCATTGCTACGTTTATTTTGGTGTATAAATTAAATCCGATAAATTAAAAATCACTTTTAGAAGCTTCCTGCAAGCAGAAGCTTGTGGGCTGGCCGGTTATAGTGACTCGCGTATAGAGGCCGCTGACGAAGGGAAAGTTTAGTTGGTCATACAGCCGCTGCGCCAATGCGCTGTTTGGAAAGCGTTACTTGGGTTTACCCTTCAGTTGGATTGTCATCGGGACTTTCCGCTCGGAAACGTGCCATAGCAAGCTCGCAGTTTGCGAGTCAGCTAGGAGGGGCTGATAGCTCAAATTAGAGCAATCCGCTGTATTCCACACTCTTGTTTATTTGTTACCAAGGCGTGGCCAGAATTAATTCAGTTGATTAATAAAATTTATAGAATCATAATTAGATAATACGGTTGTAGTGTCTACAAATTTAGAAAAAATACTTTGCTTTACTTTGTTAATATAAGTTCCATTTAACTTCTTTACTTTACATCATCATCGTAATCACTATTTACGTTTTACGTCCACTTTTCCGTGTCAACACAGGTTGGACTTTTCGCATGATGAGACTCCCCCACGAGTCTCTATTCTTTGCCATCTCTCTATTCATGCCTCGCTCCTGCATGATCTTACTACTTGTATATTGAAGTTAAATGTTTTACTTAAAAAAAGACTACTGAAATGTAAGTGAAATGTAGGCATACAATAAAAAAGGCAGCATGTTGCTGTTCCTGAACTGTGAACGGTTTAAAACTTAAAGAACTGAAACAAGCTCGGTGGCGCTTACTTTGCGCTGTTGATAAGGGGGTTGAAGCGCCCCTGAAGCCCGGCAGAGGGCAGCCCCGTTGAAAGGAGGGCGCGCAGCACCCCCTGGGGCCCGCAGGCAGTGGGACCACCCCCCTGACCGAAACACCCCGTATCGCCACACTGTGAGGACGCTACACTCGAGTAGTGAGTGGCATTGTACGGCACTACAAGGGGCATCGGGGCATTGTTGGGAGCACCGCAGCCCCTAGGCCCCTGGACACTGCAAGAAACCTGGGCACCATACGGCACCGCGACACCACAGTGCGTCTGAGAGATACCATATGGCACCTGAGAGGCACTGCAGGGCATTGTGGCACTACTAGGCACATGCGGGGCATCAAACGGCATCGTGTGGGCACAAGGCTCGAGGGTTTTTGGTGCGACGTAAGACACAGATTGTTGGTACGTTTGACTGGGCTGTGCATGCTGATACTGCGCTGCTGGCTGGGACTGAGTGTACAGCACGGGTTGTGTTTGGTCATACTGCGCCTGTCCCGTGCTGAGCCTGTGTCCCTGCGTGGACACAGCGCAGGGGGGCACGGGACCCCCTACAAGCCACTGCCCTGGAAGGGGCACATAGCGCCCCTGGGGGTCAGCGGAATTAGTGGGGAAGACAGTGGGGGCCAGCATTTGGTGGTTGAAGCCCCCTTGCCGCACCATACCGAGAGGGAGGGTAGCGATTTGAGTGTTGCTGCTGCTGCAGTACTGGGTCTGTGACATCAGCGCAGCTTCTCCCGACGGCACGGCGTGTACAGTATGCGCGCTAGCAGTGACGCCGCTGTGGGTCAGCGGCGCTGGTTGGGCGCGGCTCGCTGCACACTCAATAAATCTGACGCTGTCCCGATCTGATCCACCCGACTGACGCCCCGAGCTTGCCACCACCCCCTGCCCCACCTCGCCCACTCCCACGCCGTAGATGGGGATCACCGCCCCTTGGAGCGGAAACCTCGCCCCCTGAGGAGGATACCCAGCTCCTTGGAGAGGAAATACCGTCCCTTGGGACGTAAAGCCCGCCGCCTGGACAGAAAACCCCGATCCAGGGGGCGCAAATCCCGCACCTTGGGGCGCAAACCCCGCCCCCTGAGGTAAGACGTAGGCATAGTAGACTGTGCCGTCCGCCCCCAGCACGGCGAGGGGGGGTGGCGCGGGGGTCTGGTGAGATTGGGACAGTGTGTGTGGGGGAGGTCCCTGAGGGGGGTAAGGCACGTCACCCGCGCCTGCGGGGGGCAAAATTAGATGTGTGTCATGCTGGCTTGTCAATGTACAATGTACAAGTAATTAGCTGTATGTATATCATGCTAGTATATGCTGTATAGTCATTTGTTATACTGTGATTTGACTGACGTCGGAACATTCTCCAAATTGTCAGCACCACGAGCGCTTGAAATGAATCGCAAATTAATTTATTTCATTTCGTTGAAAGAGTTAGATTTCTAAATCCCAACACCGCTGACAAAGTGAATACTTTTGCTTGATCCCCTGGCAAGAATAGGTTTATTTTTAGTCACAGACCTAGGCAGCGCTCGCTATAGAGCAGGTTGATATCATGTTGGTCTGCAAATGAAAGCGAAATAGCCTAGGGTGTTCCCACATAGAAACTCAACAGACAAAATAGAATAGCAAAAACAGCCAAGTAACAGTGTGCGCAGCCACCCTTTGGCCCATACAATCGTTCGATGTGATACCGTGTCAAATAACCGATGGTGATGCGGTGTAAAACGCAGAACAAGTCAATATCATGCTGCCAGCAGCGCTTACCTCCCATCATGGCGCCGTCCTCCACGTACACAGCATCTCGTCCGAGAGAGTCCGCACCGGGACTCTGCTTCCCACCGGAACTGCTGAAGTCCTCCTCCGCACTGAGTCCCTCTCCCCCCGCCACCTGGACACCCTTCCGGTCCAGCACCGGGCTGCCCGATATAGGAGGCATGACAGACTACAGGGCGGAACTGGAAATGAGTCCTTGTCGATGGTTGAATCCAGGAAATTGGTGTGGGCTAGGCCTACGTCAGTTTTCAGTCTTCACTTGGCGCACCAGTAGTAATTTGCGCGTCCAACCGTTTGCTAGAGTCTATGAACAAAAGTTTTACATATTACTATATGTTGGCGCGTTTTTTGAGCAGCGCTGTGTGCTTCAAATGAACCCAGCGCACATCAGGCCCGTGTTCTTGTCTATTATAATATATCGCTATACGGCAGCGGCGGATAAATGAACATGAGTTAAAAATAGGATAGCAGGCTACACTAGCATAGGGGCTGGTAAGTTGCAATTATTCGTTGAAATAAAAAGAAAGCTTTCCCGATTAAAACGAGTCGAATACACGCCCATTTATATTCAATACGCTTTGTGTGAGTCCAGCTTCATCAGCTGGTTCGGTTAAAGACTTAGGCTAAAGAGTTCTCGGACTCTCCACGGTAAACTTTGCAAGCTTCAGCGGCTGAGCTCAGAGTGACAAAGCGTCACGTGACGATAAGAATCCTTGACGCAGTAGCAGCACAAAGCGACAAGCGTATTGCGTGACGAACGAGGCAAATCTGACGGTTAAAGTTGCGCGAGCTTATCGCAGCAGGCTCGGCTGATCGAGGGATGTTTGATGGTTTTCATGTCACCAAATTATCCGAAACTGTATAACGATAACAGGGTCTGTCAGCGATAAGGCAACAGTGGGTCTAACTGCGTGAATCGAACAGAGTATCAGTTTGTCGATGATTGCTGTGTCACGAGTCCGCTAGCGTGATATCACTGGCCCCTACTACACAAATCAGCAGTAAGCTAGTAGTCTGTTACGGCACATTATTGCGATATAGCACCAATCATAATGGAGCACTATTGCTCGTTGCTTTGAGTGCTATCTATAATCATCCTCAAATGCAGGCTCGTGGGGCCATAACTGTGCCGTCTTATTCATAGGCTATTGCCTAGCGACAATCCTGCGGCGGGGGGGAGGGGGGGTTTCCGGGGGGAAGGGATCGAGCCCCCCCAACATTTTTAAACGACTCTCACCCTCCCCCCTTCTCACCCCCCCCCCCCCCACCCCGTACAGTATTTGAGCCTTTGTGTAAAACAAACTTTTGCGAGGACCTCTCTTAACATATTTTTACTTCCATTTTTTCTTGTCGTCTGTCATAAAAATCTCTTCATTCTGGACACCCTCCCCCTCCGAAATTGATGAATTCATTCGGACCCCCTAAATGCTGAGAACAGATTGACGTCTATGTCCGGACGTATGTGCACACATTGGCGCAATATTAAGGGCTGATAACAAATTTTCTATGCAGATAAAACATTTAGCCGCACACGTTCCTGTAAGGCCTACAGCGCAATATTTCGATATTCTCACTGTCAAATCCCTATTGCACATTTCAAATTTCAATTGCTCATTCTGTGTTCAACTGCAGGCCTACTATACGTTAAAATGCCTTTGTTGATCAGATATTATTTTATTCCTTTCGTTTATCAACCAACGGCCCGACCCTTAGATATTAATTGACGTAAACGGCATTCAATTCTGCACGCCTGCCTACATGCAGCCTCAGATTTCAGGGAAAATGTAGGCTGAGCATCATCCTGCGTTAGCCTCGTTTTTAATCAACTCGACTCGTTTTAGCAGCAATAGATAGCCTGTAGCTTCGATTGACTTAATCATTGCTCTACTTCCATATCAAACTACACCAGGCTATAACCTTATCAAAGCCTTCCTATCTGTTGTAATTGCATCACACACCAATAACCAATACAATGTAATCAACGACAATGTAATCGACGGCCGCGTAACACTGCGCAGACGGAACGAGAAAACAGACAAACTGTCAGTCCGGGAGCCTAACGAGCAACAGTGAGTTAACAACAGTACTCCTCTACACACGCGGCGAGCTACGCTCTAAGCTATTGCGCCTACAGCGGACCGGCTGGGCGTGTGTCACGCAAGACAAGGATATCGCACTTTCCATTTTGCGAAAGATTTTCGATATAGCCTTGGTCCAGGCGTGTTGTTAAGTACGAGACCGGTTTTCCCCCAAGTCTATTGTTAACAACAGCTGCTGGCTCTGCTATAGGCCTACCGCGAGGGCGGCATTCTGCATCCAGGAATCACAGAGCCTCCGTTTGAGACTAACCCACATTAACAAATCAACTGAACCAGGTTTTAGTACTAATATTAAAACTATAAGCGTACTTCAACACGAAAAAACGTCCTCTCAAAATGGCTGCCTAGTACGGCATACATTAGTTTCCGCGCGCTGGCTGTAATAAGCCTAAAAATTGCAGCGGACTACCTTACACAGCCTGAGCCAATCAAGTGTTCTACGTACGTTAACGTTATAAGGCGATTAAAAATGACTTTCTTTCGTAAGCAAATCAAATAACGGGTTCGAAACTGTGCGCTGTAAAACCATAGGACCGTACGCCCGCAGTGCGGCGCTACACGGGACGCACGCTGAGCAGCGGTCACGTGACTGATATGTCGCTCGCAGCTGACGCGTTCGTGTGTTGCGAATAAACGTTTGACACACGGAACTCAACACTGCTAGAGCGGTAAATGACTCGTATATGTTACAGGTTCCGCCTCTCCCTGATCCACTGTGGCCCACACATACGTGTACTATCTCTTCCTTCTTCCTGGTCTCGAACACCCGACGCTGGCTGTTTGAATGCGGAACGTATGATTGCATCGTCAGCCGAGCCTACGGGGCGGGGCCCACGCGAAACAACGTGCGTGGCTGATACGTGTAGATCTACAGTATTGCTCAAAAGTTTGAGCCCACCGGACAAAATCGAAGTAAATCGAAGTAAACCGTTCAAGGTTAAATTCC